>JXCR01095689.1:87774-117661 GCA_002079205.1 Phalaenopsis hybrid cultivar | reverse complement strand
TTAAAACATTCAAATCTTACACTGATTAAGATCTCTTTGTCAGAGGAAAGATCTTTTCATAATATTCGAACACTTTTAGACCTTATTAGTTCAGATAATTTGCACTTGATTTCTGCTTAAAATTAGATTGCGCATAAATTTAGTTTAATCCTTTACAAATATTTTGACATTATTTTCCTATCATTTTTATCTGCAATTTAGATAAAAGTTTTTCTAAGTCATTATAAGAGGTTACAGCTTCTCTGCGGGATCGATACTGGGGTTTGTAAAGAAAACTCTATATTACTTGGAACGATACACATACTTGCGTAGTACCCATATTGTGAAAACTTATTAATTATTTTCTAAAATATTTTATTTATTCAGTCTAGCACCTAAATATAATTTGGGCCAAGTTTTTGGCAAACTTTTGGAAATATAAATATTTGTGTAATTGTGGGTTGGGTCATCAGACTTAAATATAAAATCCATAGGACTTCGAGAATGCTCGCCTGAAACGACAAAAAATCCTTACTTTATCTTTAGGCTTTTGCCCAACTATGTTATGCAATATAAGCCTTAATTCTCTTAGGGTTCTGAGGTCATCGTCTGATACTACATAGATCCTTCTATCTCCCAGGTCATTTACATAATCAAATATCGTATAGACATATGCCCTAAATAATAAAATTGGTAGGATTAAAACATCAAGTAATATCACCTTCAAAATTGAAGCTAAATAATATAATATTTTGGGAAGTCATCGACATGCCCCTCAAAATCTGTGCATCCACTACCTTTCACTTCTTCAAATTCCTAAAATAACTGCTCCTATTTGGTTCTTTCCCACTTAATTTTCCTTATGTCCATCTTTGAAAAACTAAACTTTGAAATCTTGAAGACAAATATCTTTGATCATTATCGAGAGTTCTCTTGAGTGACTTCGGTCATTTGAGATGTAATTAACTATAGGGGCTTGTCTTTATAGGAAACTAAAGAATAAAGGTAATATAAACCCTATTTAATCTTTATATTAGATTGAGGAACTTGTAGGTCACACATAAAAGGTTTGCAAACTAAACTGATCTCATGAATTTCTTAGTTTAAATTGTTAAGTCTACTAACAAGTGATATGCTTATTTATCGGGGTGGTGTAATACTTATGATATTGTGCTAAATTATCTAAACTATTAGATGTATGAGAACTTTTCAGTCTTATTTTTTGAATTAAAAATATACTTTTCAAAATTATGTACATATTTTAAATAAAAATCTTTTTCAAAAATTAAAATAAAACTGATTCCAAATTGTTGACCGATAAAAGCTGTTAACTGCGAGATTTGGCTTCGAAGGAAAGTCGCTCTTAATTTTTTTTTCAACTAGAGGACGCTTTGACCAGCTAGTGGACTTAATTTCATGGAGGTTCGGTCTAGGGTCTTCATTAGAATCACTTGTTTGATCAGCTCCTAAATTTTTGAAGATGCCACCATAACCTGTCTCACGAGAGCACATGTATTATTGCCCATTGCTACGACACCTCCATAGGTACCATTTAACTTCTCTTCCAGCTCAAAATCGATTCCACAATATTTAATTCTTTTTCTAATAGATGCCACATACAAATTCATATGACATATTTTTGGATTTGAAAACAATATAAAAGTTGACAAAACATGGAACAGTTAAAAAATGTTCACCGTCAGTCTCTTTGCACACCACTCCTCAGAAGCATCAATTGTTTGCTTTACCAAATCCCACCCCAAGCCTATTGATCCTCACTTCAACTCCTTCCACTTTTTCAACCCTTCCTTAGCTCAAACCTCTTATTTTTAAACTGCATCCTATCATACTCTCTAGCTGTATTTTCCTTGAAATTTTTAATAATTTTTTCTCAGTCTTCCTTATTGAAATAAGTTTTTGGCCTATTTCCTAGTTTGACCTTTTTGAGGCAAAGGCCACAAAATATTATCCTTTTATCATTATCCCACATCGCAGATGAATTAGCCTGTTTGGCCTTAACCATTGTGATACTAGAATGAAAAAAATAACTAACATAAACATTGAGAGCTACAAAAAAGGAATGCCGCAAATCATCAACAATGCCTTTTCACACACAAATACATCTATCATCACCAACACCCATAGACAAACATATCCACCATCACCAACAACCACACACCTTCCAACCGTCACCCATAAAATAACATATCAACTAACGCATACACATCCACACAATACACATCCACACACCATGTATCGACACACCATTTACGACACACCTGCCCATTTCATACAAAACCCTAAGAACCAACATGTTATAGACACCACACATCACACCACCACCAACATCTCCACACACCACATACTTGCACACATCACACACTAGTACACCCACACACCAACACACACACATCAACATATTAAGCACCTTAACCAAAATTTGGGTGAGCACACCTGCACATCCACAACCATCACACCACCATATGTGTTTTTAATGTTCAAATGCAGACACCACCACCATNTTACCCTTCCCCAATTCTACCCTCTTCATGCATTTGACAGTAGGCTCACCTCCATTACCAACTCACCTTCTTCTTATGAATGTATTAAAAAAAAGTAAGGATATGCTTGTCGGCACTAAAAAGGAGAAAGTTATGTTTGGGGGTCGCCCGTAAGAAGCTGTCGGAGCCGGAATCGAAATCCCGTCGCCCGCTTCGGAAAGACTTTTTAATTTACGTAAGTTTTAGAAAAATATGAAATCAAACTGACCCCATATTTTTCATAGTTTAAATGAAAGAGTCCGGAATCGAAATCCCGTCGCCCGCTTCGGAAGGACTTTTTAATTTACATATATATATATATAATCCGTTGGAAGCTGTCGGCCGCCGGAATCGAGACATTTTAATATATATATATATATATATATAGTTTAGAAAATATGAAATCAAACTGACCTCATATTTTTCACAGTTTAAATGAAATAGCACTCTACCTCAAATCTTGTATCTACCCCGAGGGATAAACACAAGACTTGAAGATGAGGCTCGATCAAATAAGNGGTTGAAGCCGGCTACAGAAAAATGTATTCCCTATATTTTTGTGCCAAACTCGAAAAGCTTCGCATATCTTAGAAAGACTGTCTGCTGGATACTCGATTCCTAAAAGGTCAAGAATTGTTATAATTTTTTAAACTGTTTATTATTATTTTTTTTCAGAGAAAATAAACAAAAAGAAATTGCAGCAAATATAATATGCAAATAAGAAATAAGAACACCCAAGAATTACTTGGTTTGGTCCATAGGACCTATATCAAAGGGAGAGAAATCAACCATCGAATCCACTAAGGCAATAAAGAAATATTACAAAACTTTTACATTGAGGAATGAGCTCTCATCTTGTCATGTGCTCTCTCGCGAATCTCCTCGATACAAGATCTCCAAGATCAATGAGCTCTCATCTTACCATGATCTCTCTCTTGATTCACCTCGATACAAGATCTTCAAAATTATTCCCCTCAATTCTTCAAGTCTCTCCTCTTCTTTCTCTAACCAATTGATTTGTTTTCTTTTAAAATTTTAATTTAATGCTAGTTAAGGAATATATTTTGGTTTCATAATATTAAAGAGTAAAAGGAAATTTTATTGAAATTTAAGTCAAATAATCTTTTTTAAATATTTTTTAGGAGTTTAAGATGATAAATTTATTAAGAGAGATAAAATCACTTATTTGTTGATAATTTTATATTTATTTTACAAACTATGAAATAAATTAAAATTCAAATTGAGCTAACACAACCTTGGGTATTCTTAGAACCTCTCCCTACCGCTTGCACTGTGAACCAGTCCTTTAGATGGCTCGATTAAGGCCTAAAATTACTTCTGCAAAAGACTGATCAGAACTAGCCAAAATCAGGAGAAATTCTTGCGTATGGACACCGCATGCATCTCTACATGCAGTGTCTGATCCTGACTGTAGATCACGGTGATCTACGGTCAGCATTATTTCAATTTTTTTTAATTAAAAAAAAAATTTTAGGTGGGGCCCACCGAAATACATCCTGACCGTAAATACGGTCTGGATCGGACACCGCACACAAAATGCGTGCGGTGTCCGTTCCTTATGGAATAATTTTTGCAAAATCAGAGATAAACTGGCGAACTGATGACCCGTACTGGTTTTTGAAAAACCATCTAATTTTAATAATAATTTTTTTTGTTTTTGTTTGATTTTTTTTATCTAAGGGTTAAAAATAAATGATTTAGATTAAAATTAGAACTTTTTTAAGGAATATTTAAGATTTAAGAAGTACTAATAAAAAATTTATGTATTGAATTAGTAAAATTATTCTTATATCACTGTTAAATCATTAAAATTAAATTTAAAAAAAATTTAATATTTACTATATCCTGACGTTTAACTCCTATCTTAATCCTTACTCAAGCATTGAATCTTTGGTCTCTCCTTTTGGATCAATGTTTGGGTCGAGTTTAACAACCTTTGATATTAATTTAATTTTTATCATTTCAAAATTTATCAATCTTCAAATAATCATGTAATAT
This sequence comes from Phalaenopsis hybrid cultivar, assembly GCA_002079205.1. Lineage (NCBI taxonomy): Eukaryota > Viridiplantae > Streptophyta > Magnoliopsida > Asparagales > Orchidaceae > Phalaenopsis > Phalaenopsis hybrid cultivar. Next base: position 113,123 of record JXCR01095689.1, on the reverse strand, counting down.
GAGTTTAATTGATGTTTTAGTTTCATAAATTTCTTCATATGTATAAATAATATAATAAAAATTAAAATTATATCAATATATTCTCAAAAAATCTAAGTTAAGATGGTAAAAAAAAAATACATAAGGTTTTAAATTAAATGGGCAAAATTAAAAGACATTTTAAATCACTATTGATGTGTGGCAAAAAGAAAATCAAGGTGGAAGACTGCTTATTTTGTATCTTAGCATTGCACAAAAATCTAACACACACTTGGGTAATTAAAATGACAACTAGAGATTCTAAAAAATTTTACGTTTAAAATCCTTATAAAAGGGAATAATCTAAGAAGGGTTACGATTTCACCCAACTTTTGAATGACACACTAACCTTACGAGGAGTGTGACCAAAATCTAAGGAGAGTGCAAATAAATAATGAGATAAGTTTTGATGAATGTAGAATTGATGTTTCTAAGGTGATAAACTAGATTCTTTTATCAATTCAAACTTGAGTTTGAATCTAAGGGTCCCTAATAGGTCCTATAGAGAGGCTACAATGGGTAATCTAGAAGTGAGAGGCTAGAATCTACTCAGCACTACTACACAAGCTCAAACAAACTTAAGATTAGCTAATGTTTTTTGCATGCACCGAGAGGGGGTTAGAAATAGATATGTTCCTATTTGTCACAATACAATATTTTATATGCTTAAAACATTCAAATCTTACACTGATTAAGATCTCTTTGTTAGAGGATAGATCTTTTCATAATATTCGAACACTTTTAGACCTTATTAGTTCAGATAATTTGCACTTGATTTCTGCTTAAAATTAGATTGCGCATAAATTTTGTGTAATCCATTACAAATATTTTGACATTATTCTCCTATCATTTTTATCTGCAATTTAGATAAAAGTTTTTCTAAGTCATTATAAGAGGTTACAACTTCTCTATTGGGTCGATACTAGGGTTTTTATAGAAAACTCTATATTACTTGAAACGATACATATACTTGCGTAGTACCCCTAGTGTGAAAACTTATTAATTATTTTCTAAAATATTTTATTTATTCACGATAGCCACTAAATATAATTTGGGCCAAGTTTTTGGCAAGCTTTTGGAACTATAAATATCTGTGTAATTGCGGGTCGGGTCATTAGACTTAAACATAAAATCCATAGGACTTTGAGGTTGCCCTCTAAAAGCGACAAAAATCCTAACTTTATCTTTAGGCTTTTTCCCAACCAAGTTATGCAATATAAGCCCTAATTCTCTTAGGGTTCTGAGGCCATCGTCCGATACTACATAAATTCTTCTATCTTTCAGGTCATTTGCATAATCAAATATCGTACAGACATATGTCATAAATAATAAAATTGGTAGGATTAAAACATCAAGTAATATCACCTTCAAAAGTGAAGCCAAACATTAGGATATTTTGGGAAGTCATCGACGTTCCCCTCAAAATCTGTGCATCCCCTACCTTTCACTCCTTTAGATACCTAAAATAACTGCTCCTATTTGGTTCTTTCTCACTTAATTTTTCTTGTGTCCAACCTTGAAAAACTAAACTTTGAAATCTTGAAGACAAAGACCTCTGATCATTATCGATAATTTTCTTGAGTGACTTCGGTCATTTGAGATGTAATTAACTATAGAGGCTTGCCTCTATAGGGAACTAAAGAATAAAGGTAATATAAACCCTGTTTAATCTTTATATTAGATAGGGGAACTTGTCGGTCTTACATAAAAGGTTTGCAAACTAAAATGATCTCATGAATTTCTTATTTTAAATGGTTAAGTCTACTAACAAGTGATATGCTCATTTATTGGGGTGGTGTATTACTTGTGGTATGTGCTAAATTATCTAAACTATTAGATGTATGAGAACTTTTTAGTCTTATTTTTTGAATTAAAAATATAATTTTCAAAATTATGTACATATATAAAATTAAAACCTTTTTTAAAAATTAAAATAAAAATGACTCCCAATTGTTGACCAACAGAAGCTGCTAACTGCGAGATCTGGCTTCGAAGAAAAGTCGCTCTCAATTTTTTTTTTCAACCTGAGGACACTTTAACCAGCTAGTGGACTTAACTTCATGGAGGTTTGGTCTAGGGTGTTCATTAGAATCACTTGTTTGATCAGCTCGCAAATTTTTGAAGATGCCACCAAACGCTGTCTCACTAGAGCACATGTATTATTGCCCATTGCTACGACACCTCCATAGGTACAATTTAACTTCTCTTCCAGCTCAAAATTGATTCCATAATATTTAATTATTTTTCTAGCAGATGCCACCTACAAATTCTTATGACATATTTTTGGATTTGAAAACAATTTAAAAATTGACAAAACATGTTCAAAAATGTTCACCGTCAGTCTCTTTACACACTACTTCTCAGAAGCATCAATTGTTTGCTTTACCGATCCCACCCCAAGCCTATTGATCCTCACTTCAACTCCTTCAACTTTTTCAATCCTTCCTTAGCTGACCCCTCTTATTTTTTAACCGCATCCTATATCATACTCTTTGTTTGTATTTTTCTTGAAATTTTTAATAATTGTTTCTCAGACGTCCTTGTTGAAATAAGTGGCTGGCCTATTTCCTAGTTTGAACTTTTTGAGGCAAAAATCACAAAATATTATCTTTTCATCCTTATCCCACATCGCAAATTAACCAACCCCTTTGGCCTTAACCATTGTGATACTATAATGAAAAAAATAATTAACATAAACATTGAGAAATACAAAAAAGGAATGCCACAAATCATTAACAATGCCTTTTCACACACAAATACATTTATCATCACCAACACCCACACACAAACACATCCACCATCACCAACAACCACACACCTTCCACCACCTCACCCACAAAATAACACATCAACTAACCCATACCCATCCACACAACACACATCCACACACCACGTATCCACACACTCACATCCACACACCATTTACGACACACCTGCCCATGTCATACAAAACCCTAAAAACCAACATGTGATAGACAACACACATCACACCACCACCAACACCTCCACACACCACATACTTGCACACATCACACACCAGCACACCCACACACCAACACACACACATCAATAATATTAAGCACCTTAACCAAAATTTGAGGGAGCACACCTGCACATCCACAACCATCACACCACCATATGTGTTTTGAATGTTCAAATGCAAACACCACCACTACCGAGCGTATCACAATTGAAGTATAAAAAATTTGTAAAATTCAAACCAAGCATCATAAAGTATAAAACTACATACCCAAGGAAGCTTAATCATCGTGTGACATAAAGAATAAAGCATCAAATGAGCATCATCACTGTAACATGAAGCATCAAGTTGAACATCATAGATGCTGACTAAGCATATCACATCCTAGCATGTCACAATTGAGCTATATGTATGCAACATAAGGAATCAAGGTCATCCATGATATTCTCGATTGATATGAATCAAAACCGAGCATATCAAAATCATAAACTAAATTCATCATGGATGCAACATAAAACATCAAAATCATCAACCGAGAATACCAAAAAGAGAGAAATCAGAAGAGAGGAAACTAACAACCAAATTGAGAACTATTGCACGTTAGCATTTGCAGAATCATAAAGCCACCTAATAGCTAAGGTTAAGATTACCGGAATAGAGGGGAGAGGTAGAAGAGGGACTACCGCACAAAGCGCATAATGCCCACAACCATCAACCAAGACGAAGAGAAGAGACAAAGAAAGAGAGATTAGAAAGCTCATCGCAATAACCACCAACCAAAGAAAGGGAACCATCGCACAGAGTGCAGAGTGCAAAGAATCACCAAATTGAGCAAAATAAAAGAGAAGAGAGAGAGAAGTATATAAGTGTCACTGGAACAACCACCCACAACCAACAATAGACAACCAAAAACAACGTATAGTTAATAGAGCCACGAATCCAAGGGATCAAGAGAAGAGAAATTAGGGCAACGGTAGCATTGAGGAAGTCACAGAAAAATAAGAGAGCAGTCGCAAAAGGAACACAAAAAGGCAGCCGAATAAAATTAAATCAAAGAAACCTATGCCGTGGGGTCAAACCCCCAGCCCGCGCTTTGATTGGACTTATCAAAATGTCCCCTCGACCATATATTCCAAACTGCCCAAATCGCGGTCCCAGACCGCACCGTAGTAAGACCACCACCCAAAATGGGTCCTTAGTGTGGTTTAGTGTTGATTTTATGAATCTCTCAGAGTGATTAGTTGAGAATTTTAATCTTATTTGTTGGGTTTAAGATAAATTCTTAATGCGTGATAATTTTTTGTGTTAAGTTAGAACTTCTTATTCTCATTATTAAGAATACGTTTTCAGTTATTCCTAATTTAATCCAATTTTTTACAGCTTATCGTTTTGTTAAATGATAATAATATAGATTAATTCACGTTTCCTGAATTTTGATTTTTTTAATTATTTAAGTTTAAAGGTTAATTAAACAGAGAAGATATAATTATGTTATTTTAATTATGAGTTTCNACATAAGTTGATATGAATCAAAACCGAGCATATCAAAATCATAAACTAAATTCATCATGGATGCAACATAAAGCATCAAAATCATTAACCGAGAATACCAAACCAAAAACCTCCAAACCAAGCAAAGAGAGAAATCAGAAGAGAGGAAACTAAAAACCAAATCGATAACTATTGCACGTTAGCATTTGCAGAATCATAATGCCACCTAATAGCTAAGGTTTATTTTACCAGAATAGAGGGGAGAGGTAGAAGAGGGACTACCGCACAGAGCACATAAAGCCACAACCATCAACCAAGAAAAAGAGAAGAGACAAAGAAAGAGAGATTAGAAAGCTGATCGCAATAACCACCAACCAAAGAAAGGGAACCATCACACAGAGTGCAGAGTGCAAAGAATCACCAAATTGAGCAAAATAAAAGAGAAGAGATAGAGAAGTATATAAGTGTCACCGGAACAACCACCCACAACCAACAAGGGACAACCAAAAACAACGTATAGTTAATAGAGCCACGAATCCAAGGGGTCAAGAGAAAAGAAATTAGAGCAACGGTAGCATTGAGGAAGCCACAGAAAAACAAGAGAGCAGTCACAAAAGGAACACAAAAAGGCAGCTGAATAAAACTAAATCGAAGAAACCTGTGTCGTGGGGTCAAACCTGCAGACCGCGCTTTGATTGGATTTATCAAAATGTCCCATTGACCATATATTCCAAACTGCCCAAATCACGGTCCCAGACCGCACCGTAGTAAAACCACCACCCAAAATGGGCCCTTAGTGGGGTTTAGTGTTGATTTTATGAATCTCTCAGAGTGATTAGTTGAGAACTTTAATCTTATTTTTTGGGCCTAAGATAAATTCTTAATGCGTGATAATTTTTTGTGTTAAGTTAGAACTTCTTATTTTCATTATTAAGAATACGTTTTCAGTTATTCCTAATTTAATCTAATTTTTTACAGCTTATCATTTTATTAAATGATAAAAATATAGATTAATTCATGTTTCCTGAATTTTATTTTTTTTAAGTATTTAAGTTTAAATGTTAATTAAAGAGAGAAGATATAATTATGTTATTTTAATTATGAGTTTTAGTATAATTTATTTATTTTAACAGTGAATTATAATCGGGTTCTCTCTAGTATCTTATGATTTTAGTATAGTTAGACCATTTTGCACCTCATGTTATTTTGTAATAGGACTCTTAAGTCTTAACTGAAGGAGTTCTTATCCTTCGTGTCTATTCAATTAACTGCTATTATTATTATTATTATTATTATTATTATTATTATTATTATTATTATTATTATTATTATTATCATTATTATTCAATTTTAATTAAGGTAATTTTAAAGTGACTTGTAAACTTAGTTAAATTTTTTTTAAATAGTAAGTTGATGATTGATCTTTTGAATCAAGTTAATTAAAGTTAACTAAAATATTTTATGATTTTTTTATATTTAATTAAATAATTTTCATTTTGCCCTAATCTTATCCTTAGGGTTTGATTTAAATTTTTAACTTAACCACGTAATTTTTATATTATTTAGCTTTAATTATTGTGATTTTAAATATTCACTCTACTGTTTTAATTAATTTTTTTGAAGATCTANCTTAACCACATTATTTTTATATTATTTAGCTTTAATTATTGTAATTTTAAATATTCACTCTACTTTTTAATTAATTTTTTTGAAGATCAAAGGCTAAAGTGTAATTTTATATATTTTCAAATATAGCTCTCTCTGTTTAATTGGTTTAATGGGTTAAATTATCATTTTAATCTTTTAGTTCATNTGTTCTTAAGTGATTGATTGGTTTAATGGGTTAAATTATCATTTTAATCATTTAGTTCACTCATTTTTGTGTGCTTTTAATTTTAAGTTGAGTTTGTATTTTTTTAAGTATTATTTAAATATTTATATTTATTTTTGTATTTAATTGATGTTTTAATTAGAAATTAGGCTTTTCTAGTAACAATATGAGCTCTATCCATGGAATAATAAGTTAACATTTTTATGGGCAGAGAGAATATCCTATTCAAATATTGAATTATTAACTATTAGTTTTAATTAGGTTTAAATTTAGTTATGGGTTAATGGATTTAGGTTTTATTTTTATTAAATTTTATTCATTTCATTGAGTTCAAGATCTATATATCATTTCACTTTATTAAAGTATGAGTTTTTTAAAATTATTTAGATTTATCTATATTTCATTAATATAGAAAATCTTGGATGACATTGTTTTCAAGTGATTTTGGACCTCTCTGAAGCTGATGTGAGAGTTTGTTTCAAGTTTGAGGTGGTTGGTTGTAAGGTTAGGAAATGCCCTCGTGCGACATGATGAATTTAGACTTTTTTTATGATGGGGAATGTCTAGAAATGGTGGGGAGTGAGAGTTAAGGTTTGTGGAAGTGTTTTGGAGTAAGAATTTTGAAATTTTTTTAAAGGACTGGGAGTTTCAATCGGTTTAGTAAGTCTCAAGTTTGGCCATTAAAATGGCTAAGAGAGCCTATGGGGAACTCAAGGACAACTTGGAAATGCTTTGAGGATCATCTAGAGGTGCTAACATTGCTTGGGAAAAGTTGGGTAGGAGCTTTGGTTAGATAAATGAGGACTCTCCCTCTTTTTAGATTTCAAGCATGGTGCCCCAATGGCCATGGAGGAGAAATGGGAGGATCTTGGGCTACATCAGGGAGAGTTTAATTAATTTGGATGGCTGGGCTCAGATTTAGTGGGATCTGGTCTCCTTGGAGTTGATTTGGATTTTGGTGGCTAAGGGTGCCATGTGGAGGGGTTAGCTTGAGCTGATGCTTGGTTTTCATCCTTCAGTTTTTGGTCAAGATTTTGGGGTTGATGTCATTAGATTTTATTTAAACTTAATCCCTTAGTGTGTCAATAAGTAGTGGGGTTAATTTTAGCTCAACGTTCTTTAGGGTTTGCAAGGGTATAGTTAATTTGGACTTTGGTTTGGATTTAGAGATTGTGCTTAGGTTTAGATTTAGGGTTTGAAGATTACGTTTAGGTTTAGTGAGCTCGACACTTAGGGTGGTCTTTAAAAATTTTTTGGTTTAACTTTTTTTAATCTTTGTTTCATTTTAATTATTTATAATTTAATCAATGGTAAGGTGATTAAATTATATCCCTAATCATCAATTTTGGATTTATAAGATTGCTTGTGGTTTAATCCTCAATTTGGTTGATTTAATTTTAATGGGATTGATTTCATTAAATGTTGATTGTCCCATTTTAATTTTTATTTTTTGGAATTGAAGTAATTATAATAAGGTTTGACTTTACTTTAAAGCTTAATTCCTATTTTACTTTGATAGTGTTTTATTGTGTTAATTTTCATTTCTATTGATTTTAGTTAATTATGGCTAACAATGAGTTCAGTTAAATTAAATTGAAGTTAATTCTATTGTTCTTCAAATTTTTGTTAAAGTTTATTGATTTAATTAATTTTTGCTCAAATTCATTTTAATACGTAGAGNGTTTTATTGTGTTAATTTTCATTGCTATTGATTTTAGTTAATTATGGCTAACAATGAGTTTAGTTAAATTAAATTGAAGTTAACTCTATTGTTCTTCAAATTTTTGTTAAAGTTGATTGATTTAATTAATTTTTGCTCAAATTCATTTTAATACGTAGACTTTACTAGGTTTTAATTGGTTCATTCCAATAGCTTTAATTTTTTTATACTTAATTTTAATAAATTTGATCCGTAGTAAAAATGATTTTAATTAAATTTATTTTTGATGGAGTTGACTATAATAGATTAAAAAAATTAGTGAAATTGATTTTAATTAGTTTAACTTTGTTTGAAGTTGATTTTAATAGATTTTAATTTTTTTTTAAATTGATTTTAGTTGATTTAATTGAAATTAGTTTGAATGGGTTCTTAAGTAATTTAGTAAAAATTGGTTTTAGTTAATTTAAATTTAGTTAAAACTGATTTAATGGTTTTTAAAATTTTAATTTTTCTCTAGTTTAATTTTAATTCTCATTTATATTTTGAATTCTAGTTGGTCGTCTCTATACTTTATCTTTTATTTTAAAGGATAAATCTACCCAATGAGGTCTTTTATGATCCAGAGAAAGGGTTATCCTAGTTGTTAGGAGGGGAATGTGCAAAGATTTTNAATTTTAGTTGATTTAATTGAAATTAGTTTGAATGGGTTCTTAAGTAATTTAGTAAAAATTGGTTTTAGTGAATTTAACTTCAGTTAAAACTGATTTAATGGTTTTTTTAAATTTTAATTTTTCTCTAGTTTAATTTTAATTCTCATTTATATTTTGAATTCTAGTTGGACGTCTCTATACTTTATCTTTTATTTTAAAGGATAAATCTACCCAATGAGGTCTGTTATGATCCAGAGAAAGGGTTATCCTAGTTGTTAGGAGGGGAATGTGCAAAGAGCTTTGAGACCTAAGTCACTAGGGTCAAAGAGTCACCTAAGGCATTTTTAACCATATGTGTACTCAACTTATGTCTTAATGATTTGGCATTAACCAGCTCAGCCAAAGGTTAAGGATTTGAAATCAAGTGTATGGTACCTTGAGGGGTGAAGAATTTTTTGAAAATTTAGTTTGGTTTTAGTTCCACCACTAGTTTCCTAAGTGAGCCTAAAGTGAAACCCTAAAGGATGGACACTAAGATCTGGAGTAGAAGGGTAGGAATGACTTCATAAAATAATGGAGTCAACATAAGCTAACCCTTCTTTTGGGTCTTTCTATGATTCATAGTCATTGGACTATGTCTCAAATATTTTCAAACCCTAAGTCTATTAATTTGAATCTTAAGCATTGATATCACAAACACTTATAGTCTAATCATGCATAAGATAAGTCAACACTTTAATCAAAAGTATTCTCGGGAACCACAACTCCTGAGATATAAATTATAATGAGGGCTTCCCCATGCAAGTATACCTGAACTCATAAAAAGATAAACCATATTTTACATCTGTAAGGTTAAGGAAAAAACCCTAGTTCTGCATTCCATAAGTCATAGATATTTTCATTATGTGGTTATTAGATCATTCTAGAATAATATTTCTATCAATCAGGATACAATATTATTCTTTAAATTATACATTCACTCTCTTACATAAAAATCTTTTGAGATACATGTTGAATACAAAATAAAAAAACCCCACTAGAAGTTATTCAGAGAGATGTAATATAAGGTTGATGGTCAAGTTGCTCCAATACAACAATGATGGTTACATGGCAACGATCTATATGGTACATTCAATAATAGTTGTATGGAGCTAATCAAACTAAAGTGATTTGATGATAGTATTTAAGCACAAGTAATCATATGGTGGTGCTCAAACATAAGTTGTCACATGCCAATGGTATGACAACAATGGTGAGTGTTAATAGTTAAGTAGAGTTCAAGGATCCTCCAAGTTTTAAAGTTCTCTCCAAACTTCATTCCCATTTTAGTTATAATTTAAAAACTTGGTCCTCTCTTATATAGAGAGTTAGGATCAATTTATAAATTTTATAAGTGATCTTTTCTATAAACATCACCAAAATTCAAAATACTTGAATCATGAGAGGTTTTATGAGTTTTAAGGGTGCATTTATATTGGTTGAGGTTGTATGAACTATTAGTTTAACAATTGCAAGAAGGTGTTCTAGAAATAATTGTTTTTTTGAAGAGCTCATTTTTGAAAATGTTATCTATGGATAAATATATGAAATATCACTCTTCTTATATTTAATTATATTATATTAAAAAAGTGTAAATAGAAAAGTAAATTCAAAGTTAAATTTTAGAATCAAGAGTTACAAGATATAATGAGAAAGAGAATAAGATCATCAAGGATAAGTGATTTGACAATTTAATGAACCCATTTAACCTGATTTATACAAAAACATGCTTATTTGTATCTACATGAGATATAAAGAAATACCAGCTGTGTTTGCTATAGTAAGCAATGACTAACTGATAATCACAATAATCCCACAACCAAATGATAAACCTGTCCATCTCATGCAAATGATCAAGCTATTTTCCACTAATAGCTAAGAAAAAAAATTTCATCCAAACTTTATGGTGATTAGATGGATTCCTCAATATGAAACATCACCCATATTCTAGGCTTCTTACCATCATTGGTTAAGAAAAAATTTCTAGGGGATTCAAAATCTGCAAAATAAATAAATTTGCAAAACATAGAGGGAACCACAGCTCACACACTTGTTCCAGTCCTAGGCACGATGGCACCTATCCTAGGTGTAGAGGCATCAGTCATGGGTGCGAGGGTACTGGTCCAAGGTGTGGGGGTGCCAGTCCTAACAGAAGGGTGCCCTTAAAATAGCGCAAGGGCACCACTTGAATGGGGACACTAAAGTATGTAACGGGGGTGTTGTAGTAAGTAGTGTGAGCACTGCAGTAAGCAGTGTGAGTGCACCCTTATAGAGATGGGCACTCTGTGTTAGAAAGCAGAATTGGAATGCAAAATGCGAGACACTACCCATAGTCACCATATTATGGAAATTTACATTGTGGTTTAATTGCAATTCCCTAAATGAGGGATTCAAACGCTTGATCCACCAATGTGGCTCAACATTCAAACCGAAAAGCCCAAAGAAACGCATCCTAACTGATCATAAAGTTATTCGAAACTTCTCCTCAAGACACTTGACTTAATTAGAAGCAAGAAAGATTTGAACGCATTTAGTCCTCTAACTAAAATATTAGTGTTATTAAATATACTTCAAGTATTTTATTTGGGCTCATGTAAGCTCAGATTGGAACAATATTAGTGTAGTTAGGTTTGCCTTGTTAAATGATCGATTTGACTATAAAGTTGTTGAATTTGGATTTGTGAAGGTCCTAAACTTTACTAGGGACATTATGTTTTGAGATTCGTGTTTGATAAAGTGATTTATTTTCAAACATCAAAATTATATGTATTCAATTGATCTATTCTATAATTAATTAATAAAAGATAAGGATGTTAAAAATAAACTATGCTAACTATTAACCACTTAAATTATTTCTAAGATTAATTTTAATTATTATTGGCATTCAAACAAGATATAAATCTATTTATTTGTCAAATTCTGAAGCTTTTAAACTATTATTGGTTAAATGTGCTATAAAATATAATACTTATAATTTTTCAAATGTGATATAGGCTTTGTTGTTTTTGTTGTTGTATCAAAATAACACAACAATTTAGCAAAAGAACAAATGTTGAAAATATAGATGTATGGATTTTCTCTCTATTCGTTGTTGGTTTGCTGAAGAAACAATTAAATGTAAAATAGATATGAACACATGTGCAACTAAAATTATGTTTGAATTATTTTGAAGTTATTTATTTTAGTGTAAAATAAATCAACAATTTTATTTTTTATTTGGTTTTAAGTAAAATAAAAATAATGGCTGGCAGTGCCAGGTGGCTGTGCTCGTGGCGACCAACTAGATAGTGCAGGCAAAGGGATAGTGGTCGGAAGTGATGATAGCGAGCGGCGGGCGGCGGACAACAGTCTTCCAGCTGCAGGAGTCCAGCGGGCGGTTGACGACATACGATGGGCTGCAGGCCGCGGAGATGGCTGCTGGAGGTCGGCGGAAGTGGCTGGCGGTCGTTGTTAGCCAAAGTTTGACAGTGCCAACAGACTGGGGACTGCAATGGCGGTTGGCCATTGATGACCGGAACTTTTATATCGAGTATGTATTTGAAAATCAGTCAAATACAACAAATTCCAAACGTAAAAAAAAATAAACTATAAAATGAATTCTAAATTTGTTCATTTTTTCCAGTCAAACATCAAAATTCTTAATAACCATACAAAGGAGATATAATACATTACTTATTCTTCGGTCCAAATAATAAATTATTATCTAGGTTGAATTTGGAAAGTACGGGCATAATGGTCCAACTGGGACCTACAAAAGAAAAGCTTGGTTTTGGCTGACCGGTCAAGGGGATAAGGTTTGGGTGCAGCAGAGTGCGGGAGGTCTGAAGACCGTCTGTTATGCGCACTAGCAGATCCGCGTGCGTTGGCTCCTGAAAATGCCTGATGGCTGCCATTGTTGATGCTTTGGAAGGTGGCTGTTGAGTTCTGTTATATATATATATATATATATATATATATATATATATATATATATATATATACAGAGAGAGAGAGAATGGTTGAAGACTATTATACGTGCTCTAGTCATCCCTCATGCGTCTAAAAATTCGAGTACCACACTCTATACTCGGGGGATTCGAATCTCAGACAAGAAGAGACTTTCAAGTAGAAGCTCAACTAACTGATCTAAGTAGTTTAGAAACATACATTTTAATTGTACTAAAATTAAAATATATAATAATGATGTTTACACATTCTAGAATATTATTACTTTTATCATTATCTTACAATGATTTTTTCCGTCTATTGTTGACTGTTGAATCATGTCTATGATCAACAACGACCATAGAATTCAGATAGGTAGATTGGGTTGAAAAATACTTAGATTTAAAGCGGGAAGCCAGGTCCTTATTAATCTCTCCATTAATCAAGCATAAGGCTTGGTCCCTATGAATCTCTCCATTAATCAAGCATAAGGCTTGGTCCCTATGAATCTCTCCATTAATCAAGCATAAGGCTTGTGTTCTCCAAATCAAGATTTTGAAAATTGAATCAAACATTAAAATAGAATAAAACAAGTCATAAATTTTAAAGTATAATTAGAATTGAACCAAATAATATGACATATATTAAAATTACTAAAATATAAATTAAATTGCCTAATAATAATGTAATATATAAATAAAAAGGAATATATGTTGAAATATAGATCTTACATAAAGAAATCATTCTATAATTTTAAATTTGGACATCCTACTGTTTAAGTAACCAAGCTACTCTTTCTTACAACCATATGCAAGATTTAGATGATTCTTTGAAATACTCTATTCCCTTCTCTCACAAAATGGACTCTTTAAGAAAATGAAGAGAGAATGTTGCCATTGCCTGAGAAGATATATGAGTAAATATAAGTAGAATTAAGGAAGCAGTGAACCAAAAACTGCATAAATGTATTACAAATTATAATATAATAAGTAGAATTGAGTGCATGACCAAAACTCCCTATAGAGCCTCCATACTTTCTTACTCATAAGAGAAAAATTGTTCTCCATTTGTTAGGTAGTTGATCACCCATCCTTTCAGCTTCTTAAATCCCTTTGAAAAACTTAATTTCTCAAACCAAAACTAGGACCTTTTTGGGGTTTAACATGACCTTCCTCAAAATGCAAACTTAAGCATCCTAAAAGCTTTCCCAAACCTCACGACGATAATTCCAACCAAAATTAACTCATCCCATAGCTTCTAACCTAGTCCAAGATCAAATTGAGCCACCGTTTGGTCTAGATAATAGGTGGAGCCTANACCTTTTTGGGGTTTAACATGACCTTCCTCAAAATGCAAACTTAAGCATCCCAAAAGCTTTCCCAAACCTCAAGATGATAATCCCAATCAAAATTAACTCATCCCATAGCTTCTAACCTAGTCCAAGATCAAACTGAGCCACCATTGGTCTAGATAATAGGTGGAGCCTATTTCAATCCAAATTGAGTTGGCGGAAAGCTTCGTGAGGTAACAATGATTGTGTCTATCAAGCCTAATTGAGGTCACACCTCTTGGGCCTAGGTATGGATCAAGAAACCTAAAAAGNAATGATTGTGTCTGTCAAGCCTAATTGAGGTCACACCTCTTGGGCCTAGGTATGGATCAAGAAACCTAAAAAACGCTTCAGGTTTGGACTTTTATGAAATTAATGAATATTTTAGGCTTAATAAACTGTATGAATAAATTCTTCCTGAGTTGATGAAGCTAAAAGAGTAAGCCCCAAGTGATTTCATTGAGAATCAAGAGAGATCTTAGGATTTAAATGTCAATGGTTTTTGGGTCTTCATCCATTGGGGCGATGAGCCGATCCCGTCCATTTTTGTGTATTGGAAATGGATGGTTGTAGTTAGATCACACTAACGAGCCATGTAGGAAGATTGGAACAAGTCGCAGGCCACCTCAGTGCACGAGTTGAAAGCGCCGCGAGTTAGACGACACCGAGTGGGATTTCGATGCTACCAAAGATCATGGGGCCACCACCCATTTGAGATGATAAATCATATTTTACAATTTATTTAAAAATAAAAAATGCCTAATAATTTAAAACTACTTAACTTTGTGTAGCAAAATCATAATAATAAAAAATATATATATCTATGAACTCACTAAACCAAAAAGAAAATAACCAAAATAAAATTATAAATAAACAATTTATAACTAATTTTTAACTAAATAATACTCTATGTAGTATTTTATGTACTAAAAATTATATATAAATCTAAAAATTATGAAATTTATAGAGATTATTTCTCCCATCCTTCGGAACGTTCTCTAATTTTTCCAAGGTTGGGGGATGTCCCTAAAATGAAAATAACTGATTAAACCTTAATTAAATTTTACTTAGTTAATCCTTAGACCTAATTAGGCCTATACTACACTAGAACTAATTAACATATTAAGTCTTATTTAAATTATACTTAATTATTCTTTAAACCCTAATTAGGTCTAACCTACATTTTTTATAATTAACCTACCAAGTCATACTTAAATTAGAATTGATTAATCCTTAGCATAATTAGCCTAATTAGGTTAAACATATGTTAGACCTAATTACCTTACTAAGTCTTACTTAAATTAGACTTAGTTAAACATTAAACCTATGTTGAGTCAAACCCATGTTAGACCTAACCCTAATGCTAAGTCCTTAGGGTTAACTCTAGCTGAACTTAACCTTAAATCCTTAGGGTTAACTCAAATTGAACTTGAACTCAAAACTCACCTGGTCAACCTGACCTAACTTTGGATGACACAAATCTACTAAAACAACTGGTTAAGCTAACCTAAGTCAGGTTAACCCAAATTAACTTGTTGACCTCACTTTTGGTTGAGGTTTAGTTTTCTCTCTGTAGTTGCCTAAGGTCTAGCCATAGGACTTTCTAGTTGACTATTCTTAGAAAACTAGAAATGAAACCCTCACCATTAGAAATTCTAACCTCCTCCTTGCTCAACTTGAAGTTCCACATATTGGTCCTAACCTCTAGCACTTAGTAGGTGGGGTCAATATGAGGGTGCTCAAGATGAGCCCCTATAGGACTGTCTGACCTTAGGGTTAGCCCTGAGTGTTGGTTTGGAGCCGGTTCACTCACCTACACTCACTCTCACCCGCAATCACTCTCAACCCTAAACCCAAAATTGTTAACTTTAATCCCTTGATCTTTTCGGAGACTCATGTAGATGGTCCCCTAAACCCACTAGCCCTAGGCTAGGATTTAGCTAAGACCAGTACATAAAGGGCCCAAATGGAGATTCAATTGGTCCATAGTTCACATATGGTGTTTGGCTCCCCAATTCTACAAAAAATACCCAACTTGGCATTTTGACCCTAAATCTACCCAAATTACTTAAATGCCCTTGAGACCCTAAATTTGACAAAAATCCTCAAATTCACTCAAAATACCCAAATTTATTCAAAAATCATTTCAAACTATTTTTAAATACTCAAATTACCCAAAATCACCCAAAAATTCCAAAATACACAAAAATTTGCCAAAATTACAAAAATATCCTTGGCACCCCAAACTTTCCCAAAACCTCCAAACTCAATTCAAGTATTTCCAAAACCAATTTGAACCCTTCAATTGAACCCATTTTGGCCAATTTGACCATTTTGACCAAAACCCCCCAAATTGCCTTTAAAGGCCCAATTTCCTCAAATTTACCTTAAATGTCCATCAATTGGGACCCAAATTCCCTCAATTTCAATTCTATACTCAAATAAATATTTAATTTTATCAATCCAAACTAAATCCAAGCCTAATTGGCCCATTCTTTGAGCTCAATCTTGATTTAAGTCAAACCCCAAATTTTGGCCTTATGACTTAATCCCACCAAATTGAACCCCATAGTCTGCTTAATTTGCCCAAATTTGGATCCTAATTCTTTTATAACACTCATAAACACAAAAATTGACCTTCATTTAGCCTTGGTTAAGCCTTAATTTCATTTAATTTCAACCCAAGTCCAAAATTCCCTAAATTTGCCCCAAATTGGCTATGTCTCCAAATTCCACCAAATTGAATGCCTTAACCCCAAAAATGGCACTCAATTTATGTTAAAAACTCTTCATGACTTTCCTATAAACCATTTTCAACAATCAATTTGAGCCGCACCCAACATTAGCTCAACCTAGACTCAAGTCA
Organism: Phalaenopsis hybrid cultivar; assembly: GCA_002079205.1. Classification (NCBI taxonomy): domain Eukaryota; kingdom Viridiplantae; phylum Streptophyta; class Magnoliopsida; order Asparagales; family Orchidaceae; genus Phalaenopsis; species Phalaenopsis hybrid cultivar. Next base: position 96,334 of record JXCR01095689.1, on the reverse strand, counting down.
AGTCCAACATGCCCAAATTGACCAAAATCCCAAAATCCTTCAAATTGAGCTTCCAATTGGACTCAATCACTTCAATTCTTCACCAAAAATCTTCATAACAATCATATACACAATTTTGATCAATAAATTGGGCTTAAAGTCATGCACCAAAATTAACTTAGCCATCTCAAAGCCTCCAAATTGATGACTCCACAGCCACTAAGGGCACTCTATTGACCAGGCTAAACCCCCTTGGACCAGTCATGATGAGCTATGGACCACTGGATCCCAAAATTAAGGGATTTATGCCCATTTATGGGCCTTAACCAAAAATCTTCCCCATCATCATTTGCCATAGAGGGTTAATTATAATTAACCCTCCTACTGGCTCACTTGACCTCCTGACCATCTCCCCTGGCCCTACCGGCCGGACCAATGGCCGGAAGACACCAAAACTGAGAACCCCAAGCCAAATATCAAACCCAAACTCACCCATATAAGCTGGACAATTCCAATTGGCTTTAGCACCTCAAAACCCTCCATCGAAGCACCATTTTGCACCCCTCAATTGGCCATGACAGCCACCCTAGACCATTTTATTTAAACCTCACCTCCATGGCCCAAAAAAAGGAGAGCTGAAATTTCTTAAGGAAACTCTGCTAAATTACTCTCAGAGACTCCTTAAGACCTTCTCAGTTTAAGCCCACCATTTTCCCCCATTGATCCTCACTATTGAAGCTCAATTTTGAGCTCAAATTTCTACCAAAACGAGGACAGAACACTCCACAGCTCCACAACTCACCAAACTCCAATTATTTGTGCACACACCATCCCCACAGTGAGAGAAGTTGATTACCCACAAAAGCCCCCTCTGAAATAACCTCTAACATAGCTTTAGACCAACACCTGAAAACCACCTTGATTGAATTCATGCCTAGACCATTTACCAAGGCTTGGGACTTCATCCGGAGGTTCATTTGGACCAATCAAAGCTACCACAACCATCTGACTGAGGCCTCCCCTCTCAGACAAAGGTATTGAACCCTAACCCTAATCCGAGCTTATTTTTACTCTCCATACGTATTTACTGTATTTCATACCGTATAATCCGTATAATCCATATAAATAGGTTCTTCTTGAGTAGATGAAGGTTTAGAAACAAATCCCATGTGATTTGGTTGAGTCTAGGCCAAGTTCTTAAAGTTTTAGTGTAAACGACTCACGGGTTAGGTCACTTATTTTAAAGGATGAGTTGGTGAAGCGTGGATAAGTAGAAAAATATGAAATTTTAAATTATTTTAAATGCCTAAACTTCAAAAATCCATATCTTTCTCTAAAAAATCATAAAAATAAAAGAAAAATACCTTCTTGCTCAGTGAATAGAGGAGAACAATGTGGACTAAAAATAAAAATTATTTTTCAAACATATGATTTTAAATTAATTTAATACTCTCTATGGTAATTTAACTCTCCATGACTAAGGAATGCTCACCATGGCTTGAGATTTTTAGGGTTTATTTCTCATCACAAAGGGGATGTTCTCTAATTTTTCCAAGGTCAGAGGGCATCTCTATGTTTCTAACCCTAATTTTTAAGCTAAGATGACCATTTTAGCTTATTTTAATTATATAACTCAAAACATCACTTAAAAATTTATGAGAATAATTTTAGTAGGTTTCCTGTTGTAAGAGAAATCTAGAAAAAATATTGTGAGGCTTTGAATCATTTTAAGAATTTCTATACTTAGTTAAATGTGGATACTTTGTATTAATTTGTGTAAATTAAAAACATATAAAAAATCAACAAAATCAACTTCACATTTTTCATAAAAATCATATCTACTTACTGTAAAAATTTGAAGATTATTTGGCTTAGTTTATGTACTAAAGTGGATTTTTTAAGAAAGCTTGTAATTTTGTACAAAAATAAATATAAAAAATTAAAAATTATGATAAGTGATTTTCTAAGGTCCTTGTGATCAGAAGCATCTAGGAAAAATAAAATTTATTTTTGGTAAATTACTTGATTTTGAGTCTTATTTTTGAATTTAAAATAATTAATAATAAATAAAAATTCCAAAAATACAAAAATATTTCAAAAGTCCCTAACTCTTCTCTGATCACTTAGGACTCAATAAAATATTTTTCTTAATTTTCCTAAGTTAAAAATAATTTTTTTAAAAAAAAGCTTGAAAGTGAAATTTTCTTTATTTTCTCATTAAAATAATTATAATAAATAAATTAAAAGTCACAAAAATATGAAATTTTATTCTTTAAGTTTTCTAAACTCAGATAAGTCTAATAAAAATATAAAAGTAATTTTTGTAATTAAAAAACTTTTTTCTATTTAAATAAATCATGAAAATTGAACTAATTTAAAATAATAATAATAAAAATTTAATTCAAAAAATCATGAAATTTACCTAAATATTTCTCTGACCTAAGGAATCCTATGATAATTTTCTCATAAATAAAAACTTTATTTTGGGAGGTTAAATAAATCACCTTTTGAAAACCTTATTTTCTGGATTTAAATAATTATCTAAATTAAATTAAATTTTGAGAGGTCCACAAATCGTCCTCTAACATTTTAATTACCTCATGGATATAATACTCTAAACCCTCAAAATCATTTGAGTTGTGTTTAAAGAATTATGAGGTGAAGTGCCCAAAGGTCAAAGTGGTAATTTTAAGACTTTGGTGTCTTAATAAAAAACTTAGGATTATCAAAGGGAAAATGGGTAATCTTGATCTTAATGAACATGTTTGGATGATTGAGATGTAATGGGGCTAAAAGGTGGAAACACAATCAACACCCTTGCACAACATCAACTAAAAGCATAATTCTCCTAATCTTCATAACTTGGAAGTCAATTAAAGTCAAATGATACTTAAGTGATGGGCTTAACCCAAAAAGATGATAATTTACTTTTATTAAGCCCAAAGTTGAGGTTGATGTGATCATTTAATTAGGATATATGGCACTTACATCAAAACTTTGAAAGTCACCATTTCACTCATTATGATCGTTAAAGGCTTGGTAGTGACATAGGTTCGATGTCTAAACTCAAGTTGATTGGATTTAGAAAATGATATAATTGGTGATTAACATATTTAAGCACTACAAGCCTGACTTTAACTTTGGGCACCACAACCTTAAATGACTCAAACATGCCTTAAAGACACCCACTCACATAACTTTTAAATGAAACATCAATTGACTAATCGAGTATCCTATCCTTGGAATAATTAAATTGTTAATCTTCAATGAGCAATGGGGTAGCCACACTCTAGCTTCAGATGGTTATTGGAACATTATGATAAGATCAAAATGAATTTGGGATATTTCAAGTGATATTTAAAATGATCTAGGGCCACACCTTGAACATTTTTATATCTATTGGATATTCTGAAGGGCAAATTGGACTTGACATATTTTGTTCTAAAATTATCCACTAGGATCTTCCGAGATTTAACAAAATCATAAATTGGGGTTTGGTAGCAAAATCTTCATCTACTCTTATAACTTAAACCTTCTTGCAATACTTACAAGTACTAACCTTTCAAATGGTGGAGCGAGAAGACTCGACAAGTACACTTTTAAATTAATGCATTTACCTTCTTGTACTTCTTATTTCAAACTTGCATGTTAAACAACGATGTCACATTGCATGAAAACCTAAAATTGTTAGGATAGCCACAAAAATAAAACTAAAACTAAAATCAAACAAGATAAAAATCATCTCTACAATAATCAAAATATAAGACAACTCAAAATTTAATCACAAACATCACGAAACCACAATTGCAACTAAATTAAGGCGTCTTTATCGGGTGATCGGGAATCCCTTGGAGGAGGCAACCTACGGTTGCTAACGAGACTCCCTACGGTCTAAATGAAAGTACAGAATTCATTAAGTTGAGTTTAGTAAATTCATTTGGACTAAGTGAATCCGATAAAAAATAGTGGTACCGGAACGAAGGAACCGTAGGATCCTAACCGGCGTTGCTTTAATCAATTTTAACATGCCCCATAACATTTAAAAACTTTAACCATAAGGATATTTGATTTGACATCATAATCTGAAACACTAGGAAACTTACAATCGTCACGGCAAGGAGCTTGGAGCTAGCATGGTGGGCAGCAAGGCCATCTTCAACAGCAAAACACATCTACATTAGCTAAATCAATTTCCTTCCTTAGAATTAAATAACCAAGCCATAGGATTTTGAGGTCGTCTACATAGTGTGTCATAAATTCTCAACCTTTTCTTTATGCATTTGTGTGGCTCTTCGAGGTTTCTTGCTTATGCAATGTAAATCCTCACATCATCTTTAGGCCTTTGTATAGCTCTATACAATATAAGCCCTAACTCGTCTTAGGATTCCGAGGTTGTCGTTTGTCATGACCTAAATCAATTAAACAACCAAGCCATAGGATTTTGAGGTTGTCTGCTTATGCAACATAAATCCTCACCTCATCTTTAGGCCTTTGTATAGCTCTGTTGTACTAAGCCCTAACTCGTCTTAGGATTCCGAGGTTGTCGTTTGTCACGACCTAAATCCTCACATCAAGCCCTAACTCGTCTTAGGATTCCGAGGTTGTCGTCTGTCACGACCTAAATCCTCACATCTTTCAAGCTATTTGTGTGATCTTTTCACACGAATGTAAGTCTTAAATAATAAAATTTACAAGATGAAACATTTAAATAATTTTTCCTCAAATGAAGCCAAACATTAGGATAGCTTGGGAAGTGACCATGGTTCTCCTCCGAATCTATGACATTCCCTAGTTCTTCCTCTTTTGGACTCTACAACAAAATGTTCCAAATTTGAACAAATTCCCCTTTCACACCTCTTTGTCCAATCTCGTTGAAAATTCCTATTCTTTTGACCTCTTTGAAGATAATATTTCCTGATTTTTATCGAAATTTTTCTTAAGTGACTTCGATCATTTAAGATATAATTAACTATAGGGGCTTGCCCTTATAGGAAGCTTTTCTGAACCCAGCTTAATATAAACCCTATTTAATTTTTCATATTTAATAGGGGAATTTTTCAGCAAATAAAATGATTTTGCAGGCCAAATGGATGTTATATATTTCTTAGCTTATTTGATTGAGCCTTATCCTCGAGTCTTGTGTTTATCTTTTGGGATAGATACAAGGTTTGAAGTATAGTGCACTTTCATTTAAACAATGGAAAATATAGGGTCAGTTTGATTTCATATTTTTCTAACTATATATGTATGCAAATTAAACGCCCTTTCGAAGCGGCCGACAGTATCTCAATGTCGGCGACCGACAACTTCTGACGGGCAACTACTTAACAAAAAATAGTGTCGACATAACTGAAACACCGAGTCAATCTGACCTAACTCGAGTTAATTCAAATCAAATAAACTACTGAGTCAACCTGATCTAACTGAGATTAACTCAAATCAACTGAATCACTAAATTAATATGATCTAACTCAAGATAATCCATGTCAGCCCAATTTTCAGGTTAACATGATATAAATGAAGACTCAACCTTAAACTTTGGAATAAGTCTAATTAAGGATCTATTCGAGTCTAATCCAATTTAAGAATGAGTAATAATTCAAGTTTAAATTATTTTAGACTTTAAATAAGTTTGATATAACTTAAACTTAATCCAAAATCATTAATTTAAATCAGTTCAGCTTAACCCTAGTTGAATCTAAGTTAATGAGACTTGAAAAATAATGAAATTGGCATCTCTACTGAGTTAATCTAAAGTCAAGTAGGTTTATTTTGACTCTAATTAAACTAAGTCATTCTGGATTAATCCTATTGAGCTTAAGTAAAGGATTGAAGATAATACGAGGGATAAATAACCTAAATCAGGTTAACTCGGATTACTCAGGGACTTAATTCAAATCAATTCAATCCAACTTGAATTGGTCCAAAATTGACTTATACCGGGTGATTGGAGGTTAAATAAGGTTTGAACAAAGTACTTTTATCCTGATGCAGGGATAAATTGGGTCAAAAAGTAACAAAATCAACTTAAACAAAATGACATAAAATTTTCCTTAAAAGCCACTAAAAATTAAACTTTAACAAAAAAAATACAGTTTCATTTGAGAAGGTATATTGGAGGAGACAACCTAAGGCTGCTAACAAAATATTTTTTCGTCACTTGTGGCTAATCAAACCACAAACGTCAATGACNTTCCCGACGCTGAAACTATTGAATCCACTTATTTCCTCTGCCTAAGCTTGCAAGTCGTCTCTCCAACCCGACAACGTCGTTTTTTGTTTGCCTTCCCGAAGACGACGACGACGTCTTCCGTTGCGCACGTCGTCTCTTAACCGACGACGTGATTTTTNTATTGAATCCACTTATTTCCTCTGCCTAAGCTTGCAAGTCGTCTCTCCAACCCGACGACGTCGTTTTTTGTTTGCCTTCCCTAAGACGACGGCGACGTCTTCCGTTGCGCACGTCGTCTCTTAACCAACGACGTGATTTTCTGCTAGCATTCGCCTCGTCTTGTAGGCACTCGAAGAAGAATCGCACATCGTCTCCTAAACGACGACGCGCCTCGCTTGTCCTGCTCGACAGACGTTGTGGAACGTCGTCTCGCAGAAGGTCGCACATGTCTTGCCTAGCAGACGGTTCGCATCCTGTTCGCTTCTTTGCAGCCTGCTAGACTATTTCTCTTCTGACGTGACCATCTTNAGCATTCGCCTCGTCTTGTAGGCACTCGAAGAAGAATCGCACATCGTCTCCTAAACGACGACGCGCCTCGCTCGTCCTGCTCGACAGACGTTGTCGAACGTCGTCTCGCAGAAGGTCACACATGTCTTGCCTAGCAGACGGTTCGCATCCTGTTCGCTTCTTTGCAGCCCGCTAGACTATTTCTCTTCTGATGTGACCATCTCGTGAGGGAGATGGTCTGGATGCTCCTTTCCTATGCAAATGCCCTGACTGGCGACTTGCCCTTTCCTGCTAGCGCCCCTCCTTCAGGTTCGACGCTTGGTTTTACTATTGGTAAGTCCTGCAATGTTCTAGAATTTTTCCACGACGCTCTTAAAGGTGGAGGTGATCACACTTTTATTAAAAAGCTTGGAAAAAAATGGGAAGCCTGCACTTATTTTCACAGAGGCTGAAACCGGTAATCTAGTGTTCTCTTGGCGTTTTTCTTTAGTGGGGAAATTCCTTTATTGTCACCCAAAACTGGAGATCATTAGGAAGAAGTTTGATGCTATGAAACTCATGGGCAGTTGGAACACTGACCTACTTGACGGTAGACATGTACTTTTTCAGCTTCTCTTGATGTTGATTACACTCGCATTTTCTCTCGAAAAGCTATCAAGATTAACAATCGTTTTATGAAAATTCTGAAGCGGGCTGTCAGTTTTGATTNACCCAAAACTGGAGATCATTAGGAAGAAGTTTGATGCTATGAAACTCATGGGCAGTTGGAACACTGACCTACGTGACGGTAGACATGTACTTTTTCAGCTTCTCTTGATGCTGATTACACTCGCATTTTCTCTCGAAAAGCTATCAAGATTGACAATCGTTTTATGAAAATTCTGAAGTGGGCTGTCAGTTTTGATCCAAAAGCGGAGTCCCCTATCATTCCTGTTTGGATAAAGTTTCTGTGGTTAAAATTACATCTGTTCAACATGAAAATCCTCTACTCTTTAGGAACTGCTTACGGGAAGCCTCTCAAGGTGGATAGTCCCACGCTTGCTGTCACTAGACCCTTTGTGGCTTGTGTGTTAGTTGAGAGAGATATCACTCAACAATCTTCGGATGAGATATAGATTGACACTATTCATAATGGGTATTGGTAAAAGGTTGAAATGGAACCACATTCTCCTTGTTGCTCTCATTGTAGTATGTTTGGCCACAACTCTACTATTTGCTATCGTTTGTATCCTCATCTAAGGCCGAATATCACTAAAGAACAACAACCTATTATACCTGTTGAGAAGATGCAACCCGATTCTCTTCCCAACACCGCAGTTCCTGAGGAAGAACAACATACTACAGCTACAGATCCAGTTGTGTTTATACCACCCACTGTTATTGAAGAAAACTCACTTACATGTCAAGACACACGAGAGTGCTCCTTTGATCCAATAATAGATCAACCGATACAACATGTAGATGCTTCTAATGTTCAACAATCTGCACATCTCCAACACACATTAGACCAAGATTAGGTGAGCCAATCCTCGAAAGAGGAATGACAGGTCTATTCCAAGAGGAAGACGAAGAATGGAGGCCGAATCCAGCTCGGGAACATATTGGATGATACATTGGTTATCACTGACAATGACAATCATCTTATCAACTTATTAGCTTGCTCTTTTCCGAGAGCCAGAGGCAGAGACAAAACCAAATTGGGTTGCTCTCTAGCCACCTGATACAATGTATTTCAACATTTTTTAGGATTTTTTTTTATGTCTCTAATGTATTTTTTAGTGTTTTCTAGTTTTAGAATCCCTTTTAGTTTTGGTGTGGGCAGGGTGCCATGTTTGGGCCCTCTGACACATTGTATCTGTATCTTTCTTTCTAGTTAAGATATTAGTCTTTTTGGGCTTTCGA
>JXCR01095689.1:10247-84870 GCA_002079205.1 Phalaenopsis hybrid cultivar | reverse complement strand
CATCTTGTCATATTTTCGTCTTTCATCTCCTCTTGTCATCCATATTTCGGTGGTATGAAAAACTGTATTACCCAATTAAAATTAAGATATAGTATAACCTAAAACTTTTAAATTTTGCATAAAAAATTTATTTATTATCATAATAGTTTTTTGTCATGATCCTAATTACTTAACCCAACCTTAGGCTTTGATATCATTATGCTCATAATTGGCCTGGAGCCTTGAAATGATCAAGGTAGGAATTTTAATTTTATTTCCATTTCTAATTAATAAATTAATTATTCAATAAATTGAGAATGCCACTACAACAACAACAACAACAAATCTTTATCCCACTAAGTGGGGTCGGCTATATAAATCTTTTTTCTCCATTGTGTCCTATTGAGTGCCATATTTTCATTTAATTGTAGTAAATTAAGATCATTTTTATACAATATGCTCACGTCTTCTTAGGTCTAACTCTGCCTTTCTTAACATAAGTTAAATATAAAACATCTACTCTCCTAATTGGATCATTAGATGGTTGACATTTAATGTGACCAAACTGTCTAAGACGACTTTAATTTTGTCTGCCACTAGAGCTCCACCAACCCTATCGCAGATATATTCATTTTGCATTTTGTCTCAAAGTATAGAGCCACTCATCCACCTAAGCATTCTCATCTCAACAACATTTAACTTAGTTTTATGCTTCTCTTTTAAAGGCCAACATTCAACACCATAGAGCATTACAGGTCTCATCACGATCTTATAAAATTTTCCTTTCAGTCTGAGCGGTACTTTTCTATCAGACAATAAGCCTGAAACATTCCTCCACTTCAACCAACCAACATGAATTCTACTAATAACATCCCCATCTATATCACCTTAACTTTGAACAATAGACCTGAGATATCTAATGCATTCACACCTTTTAATAATTTGATCACCTATAGTTACAACTCTGTCATTAGAATTTTTACTACTAAAATTACATTCCATGTATTCAGTTTTAGTTCTACTCAAACGAAGGCCTTTAGACTTTAATGTAGACATCCATAATTCAAGTTTTTTCTGAGCTTTCTCTCTAGTCTTATCCACAAGAAGGATATCATCAGCGAAAAGCATACACCAAGATTTATCCTCCTGTAAATGTCCAGTAAGAGCATCCATAACTAAAACAAAAAGATATGGGTTTAAAGCTCATCCCTGATGTAATCTAACTGAAATAAGAAAATATTTGGTCGATTCTCCTTCTTTTCGAACAAAAGTAAGAGTTTTAGTAAACATATCTTTAATGACTTGAATATAAGTCATATTAACACCTTTCTTCTTAAGAACTCTCCAAATGATATCTCTTGAAACTTTATCATAATATTTTTCTAAATCAATAAAAATCATATGTTGATCCTTCTTGTTCTCTCTGAACTTCTTCATCAAACCTCTCAATAAATGTGTAGTTTCCAAGTAGTCCTGCCCGACGTAAATCCAATTTTATTATGAGAAATTTTTGTAATACATCTTAACCTATGTTGAATTACCCTCTCTCATAATTTTAAAGTATGACACATCAACTTAGCTCTTCTATAATTNAAATGACACTATAATGAAAATTAAGTTTTCCAGGACTTTTTTCCATGACAATCAAAACTTGAAAAGCATAAAAAAATTTCTCAGTTTACATAATGAGTCAAGGCAGTCAAAATAAAAAAAATAGAATTTTAAAGTATGACAGAACTGTGATAATGAAAGCTCTGAAATACATCTTTTCATTTATCGGAGGATTTAACCTGTTGAGTGACAAGGCCACCCAATATTAAGGTCATTAATTAAGTTTAGATCTGGATTTAATTAAATTGGAGTTGTATTCGGTGATCTCACTCATAAAATATTGATGACAGTTGCAGAGGTCATAGAACCACCAAATGTGTACAATTTGACATCCCACTAGGAGTTCCCTTTACTTGAGAGAACTTTGGTTGCGCAAGTTCTTACGACTAAAAGAACTCTCAGGTATATTGTGGTCCTTCCTGTTATTGAAATTTAGGAAGAGATAGATCGCAAAGGAAGGAGGGTCCTCATAAAAGAAGAAGAGGTTCCACCACTTTCAGTATTCAAGACAGGATCCAACTATAAGACTGTATCATTTACTCGTACTCAGCGAAGGAATATAAACCATTCTATATTAAAAAGAAGAAGAATAAAGTTGATAAAATTGAAGTTGATGAGCTTGAAAAAAAGGAAATTCTCAAAGACTTTTCTCTCTTAAGAGAAAATAGATTTTATCCATTGTCTAGTACTCACAACAAAGAAATTATCCATAAAACTACTAACAATTCACCTTGATCTTCTCCCTGACAAGAAGAAAAGGAATAAAACCAATTATCTCATGGATTCATTTTATTTTTGAGACATTGGCCCTAAAGGAGAAGTGTCCAATCACCCAAATCTTGCACAAGATAGGGTTTGCGGTCTCTCCTAAAATAAGAAAATCAAGTTTCAAGAAAGAATGACCACAGCACAAATACGCAAAGGCCAAAACACCCAAGATCCTTATCAAGTTTCGTCTAGGTGAATAAAAAAATTTCAGCACGGGTGCTTGCCAAACTTATCTTGTGGCCTAGAATTACAATTATTACCACCTCTACAGAGAAACATGACTTTTAAACTTCCAGTAAAGCTGGTTCTGGACACCATCTAGATTCCTCATTGATACATGTTGAGTTAATTTTAATAGATTGAGAAACATTTCCTAGCATGAATTCGTTGGTACGTATGTTGTGAGTTGGGGATCGTACCCGCCCACAACACAACAACACGCCTCTGAAGGCATCTCATCCTATACTTAGATATTTCTTGGAGAAATAATCCATTAGAAGAAGTTTATGATGTTCTGGGTACATGATCTAACATTTTGGCTGACAGTAATCCATAAAAGATTCAGTAAATAGAAGAATTACTGCATAAATTAAGAGCTGGTGCAAAGTTTTTTTTTGGCAAACAAAGAAGAAAATTCCTCTAACAACATGGAGGAAGAGCCCGTAGAAGGCAACTTGGTAGAAACTTGTGCCACTTCTTCTGCACGAGGGGTTCCGTCATCAAGAAAAGAAGCCACAACCAAAGAATTACGAAGGGTCATACAAAAAGACAGACAAATCAATCATAATGAATAGAAAATTAAGGAAATGATGACCACTTTAGCAAATCTACATAGTTCGATGCAAGTGACACCAGCACTGGCCATTGATATTATCCAACCAGAGGTACTTCATATTCTTGATGATAAGAAAGAACTTAAGTAAATGGAAGAAAAAAGTCAAAGAAAATAGGATTCCATTCAGAGTGAAAGTCTAGAAAGTTATATAACCCAGTTGGTGGAACAAAAGACAAAGAAATAATGGCTGAGGTGAAGATTGGATCCTTAATTCCAAATGGTAGACCCTACCCAAATGAATATGATTCAATCCAATACCCTAATGGCTTTGTGACACCAGTTTTTAAAATTTTTTATGAGACTAGTGACCCCGTCATCATGTTGCACACTTCTGTACAAATTGTTACAATACGGGGGTAGTGATACACTTTTGTTCCATCAATTGATCAACAGTCTTATAGAGGTTGCTTTGGATTAGTATGCCGACCTCACCAACAGATCTACCAAGACTTTTACAAATTTAGAGAATATTTTTATTCAAATCTTCAATGGGGTCCAACATCACATCACAGTTGTAGATCTGGTGATAGAAAAGTAAAAGCCAGGGAAAACTCTTGTAGAGTAACTTCTTTTCTGGAGGAACCTCGGTATGAAGTACGAACAACAAATTCAAGAGCAAAAAGCCATTAAAATCCTACTCAAAATTATTCATGGTTCAGTGGCATATTGCTTAAGGGGTTCACTATAAAGACATTTGAGAAGTTACTCAGTAAAGCTATCAGTCTTCAAGAAGAAGCCAAGCAAATGAGGATAACTAAAAAGGAAAAAAATCAAAAATCGTTCAATATAATTAAAAAAAAATTATGGAATATCTCAATCGTAGAAAATGGTAAACACAAATTCAGATGTGACCTAAACAAAGAAAATAATGACAAGGCACCAATCTGCAACAACCACATCCATCCTTACAATTGCAGTTCCAACAATTGAATCAACAAAGGGTTGAAAATAATCGATGGCAGAATGAATGAATAAAGAGTATCTGTTCAAGATAGAAGTTGTCCCTAAGAGATTCTATAGTTTATTGAAGATACCAAAGTTTAAGCTATCGGAGGCCAAAAGGCCAGGGGAAGTTGACATAAAGGACCAACCCAATTTTTGTGCCTACCACAAAATGCTCTATCACAAGATTGAAGACTGTTGTGAATTAAAAGACTAGTTAGAATTTTAAATTTGAGGCGGGGAACATAGTCATCCTAAAGGAATACCTAAAAGAGCCTAAAAAGGGTTCAATCATTGTAATCTCGACTGGTGAAATTGTTCTAGTCGATCCCCACAAAATAAAGATGGATGGGAAGCATCATGGACCAAGTTGTCATGGTAGATTCTCGACAAGATAAAATGTACTCAAGCCTTAACATCGACATCAAATATTCTACTGCCAAGAAAACAAAATAAAAAGAAAAGATAAGGATGCCAAAAATACTAAATGCTATCGTAGTATAGGGGCTGTTATTCCCTTTACACCTTCTACTTATTTTAATTTTCCTTCTTCTCCTAGATTGGTTGTCTCAGATCTAGGAAAAACATTACTCAATCCATTGACTTTGTATGAATTTTTCTTCATCCCTCCAGGGACAGTTAATGCAAAGACTTTTAATTGCGGTTATATTTTATCTATTTTTTATGATAATGCTTCAAGAAACAACCAATCTACAATCAATCAAGTAGAAAATTCTTAGATCGTACACAATATTAATGGGATAAATGGCAATCAAAATGACTTCAAATATGATAATGACATTAATTCCAAAAATACTGATGATATTGCTAAACTCAATTTTCAAGGGACACCAATTTCAATAGAATTGGAGTTTTTAGCTCAAAAATAAAAGAGTCAAATAAAATACTCCCAAAAGATCCTACACAAGAATAAGAAGAAATAAATGAAATCATCTTGCAGAGCAGTAGGCTTCCAAAGGAATAGGAATAACAAACCATTATACCAGAGAATGTAGTCCAACCATTACAAGAAAGACTAATTCTAGAAAACATTGAAATGGCTTACAATAAAGTGGACTATGATGCTTTAGCCCGTTTGAGGAAGTTACCGACAAAATTAAGCATTTATGATGCTCTCGTTCTCTCTAAATAAATGATAGAATCATTGATAAAAGCCTTTTTAGATCCTAAAATTTGTTTAGCGTAGCTGGCTATACATCCTCAGAAAAGACTTATTCATTGGAAAAGCATACCAAGGTTACATTTTTTGTTGATGATTTATTTATTGGGCATAACGGAACATAGCCGTCCATGATATATCGTAGTAAGCATTGACAACATCACGCTTTTAAGGGTGTTCACTGACTGCGGCGCTTCAGTTAACATTATGAGTTCAGATACATTTGCTTATTTAGACATCAATGTACGTAAGCTAAGATTGATAAAATGATGTTATGTGGCTTCAAATAATAAGGAGAAAGAGTCGTAGGGCCAATCACATTGATTCTGAAAATCAGTGATTTTGTGGTAATGATGAAATTCCATGTCATGGACTATGAAACACCCTTCAACGCATTACTTGATTGATCATGGCTCCATGAATACAAAATGGTTTCTTCATCATTGCACCAGTGTATCAAATATCCACAAGGAGTAGAATATTGTATCAAGGGTGACCTACAACCATTCTCGGTATAAGAGATTGGTGTACATGAGGATGTTTCATAATACACTCCATTAAAGAAAGTTTTCTCTGGGGATGTAGTAATAAATATAGAAGAAAAGAATGAAAACAAGAAAATGAACAAAGAATCTGAAGAAAAAGAAAAGATAATTATGAAATACCATTCTATTGCTCAATCAAAGGGAGTAGACTCTCGTAAAACTCACATCTGAGGTCGAGGTTAGGGACAACGATGAGCTCATATATTAACTATCTAAGGAAAAGAGAAATCGACGAAGAAGTCACCAATCATATAATATTCAAGTATAAGGCTGCCTAGTATTAATCACTTGAAGGAAACCTCTTCAGGGTGCCAGCCACATCCTTGTACCTAAGGTGCATAAGGGAAGACAAAGTTGATGACATACTCCATGAAATTCATGGTGGATAGTGCAGAAGTTATTCTAAAGGAAATATGCTAGCCTACTAAATCTAGTAATAAGCTTAATTTTGGCCAAATTTACTTAAACATGCTAAGGAATAATTTAAAAAATTCATGCTATTTTAGAAATACGAATTGTTGCACCACCAGCCGACCAAGGAAATTCTCAGCCCTTGATCATTCTCCATGTGGGGGCTCGACATCATTAGACCTTTTCCCCCGTCAAGAGGATAGAGAAAAATTTTGCTAGTGGCCTTCAATTATTTCACCAAGTGGGTATAGTAAAATCCCCTAGACACATAACAATGGACTTAGTCCGGAACTTCATTTGGGCTGACCGGATTTGATGATATGGGTTAACCCTCATCATCATTACTAATAATGAGACCCAATTCACCAAAAAGGAGTTTAAATTTTTTTATAAAATGCAGGGAACCAACCTTAAATTTTCCTTTGTGCTTCATCCTTAAACTAATAGACAATCTGAGCTGCAAACAAAGTTATGCTAAAATTATTGTGAAAAAAATTAGGAGCATAAGGCAAATGGGTAGACTTAATCAATTTGATACAGTAAGAGATTTGGATACCCCAATCCTCATCCACCAAGAAAACCACTTTTACGTTGTCCCACAAAACAAATCCATGCCAGCAGTTGAATGCAATAATATCAATCAGAGGGTACTCTCCTTCTTAACTTCAATGAAGAGGACATAGATGAGTAGTGTGAGGCGAGAATGGTGAAGGAGTCGAGCTCTCTCTAGAAATCACTGAGGAGAATCAAGCCAATCCAGCCCTTCGACAAGAAGAAATTAAGCAAAGGATAAATAAATATTTCAACAAACATGTTCATGAGGAAAAGTATACCCCCAGAGACCTGTTACTAAAAAAATCCATCCCTGTCACTAAGGGGTAGGCTATCAGAATGATGGAAAACCTAGAATGGCCCTACATCATTCACCAAAGAGCCACAACCAAAGTATATAAGCCAAAGATGTTTGTAGGAAATGATATCCCTTAAACATCGAGTGGTAACTAACTAAAGAAGTTTTTCCTTAATTTGTATTTACTTGTCAAAGATGGAATGCATTATTTTGTATAACTCTTCCTTGTCTTTCAAAAATCTCTCAAAATAATAGACTACTTATGATACATGACGTCTAAGAAGTTGAAGTTTTACATATTAAACACCATTCTGATGATAATTTTTTATTATTTTCTTTACCTCGGGGAACCCACATAGTTATTCCCAGGGAAATAACACGGTCATGTGTGTAAAACTAACACTACGAGAGGTTAAAACTAATCATTCAGCATAAACAATGGTAGCAGCCTATGCAACGTATTAGCACCCGACAACAAGAAGCTCTGTGGGAGGTGCGTAAACAGTCATCCTGCACCTGAATTATAAAGTTAGCACCCGACATCGACAAGGGGTGTCTAACGATCGTCTGCAGTCTATGGGACATATTGATACTTAGTAGGGACAAAATTTATTAGGGGTTCGTAAAAGGTCATCTTAAACCGAAATTATGAAGCTAGCATCTGATAGTAACAAGCTTTATAAGGAGTGTCGAATGATCGTCAATGGTGTATGGGATGTATCAGCACCTGACAGCGAGAAGCTTCGTGAAAGGGGTGCGTAAACAATCATCTTGTGCTTGAATTTCAAAGTTAACATCTGGCAATGACAAGCTCAGCAAAGGGTGTCTAACGATCTCCATCAGCCTGTGGGACATATATGTACGCACCAGTGAGAAGTTTCGTGAGGGGTGTGTAAACGTTCATCCTGAACCCTCATTATAATGCTAACGCGCGGCCCTGACAAGCTCTACGGGGCGTGTATACTGATTTTTGGTAGCCTATAGGATGCTACAACACTCAATAATGACAAACTGTATGAGGGGTGTGTAAGCGATCATCCTAAGCCCACATTATAAATTCAACACTTGGCTACAACTGGCTCCACGAGGGGTGCATAACAAACATATACATACACTCTTCGAAGACCATAACAAGTCACAAATCATTTATACATTCAAAAAAAAAGAGAGGGAGAAAGAGAAGGAAACAAAAATAGTCTATTTACAAATGACAAACTTCCTTATACTAAGGCAAAATGAAGCATAAAGAGTTCTCTTATAAGTAACAAACTTCCTTACATTAAGGCAAAAGGAAACAAAAAATAATAAAAACACAAAATAAAAGGATTAGTTCAATTCTAGACATTTGACGACTCTTTGGAGTCCTCCCCATAGTTTCTTCTATACCATCATATTGCCTGTGTGTTGATTCCTCTTTATTCTCTAAGTTAGAGAGAAGTGTGTCAAATTCTTTCATCCTTTGCCACTTGAGAACAACCAGCTAATGCTTGACAAACCTTTTGATTGCAAGGGAGGTATCGACGGTAATTTGATGAGAAAGGCCCTCAAAGTATGCCTCTAGGTAATCATCAAAGACATATTTTCCTTCAGTTCCTTATTCTCCTTAAGAAAATCCAAAACTGAACCTCATGTTGTTAAGTATTGAGCTTCCTCACCTTTAGGAAAAGTTTTAACCACTTTTCTACCATGGAAAATTTCTATTTGAGCTTTCAAATTTGTGAAACAAAAATCATTGCCTCTTCCTCGGCTTTATCTAAGAGAAAGCCCTGAAAATGTAAAGCCTCCTAAGTAAGGGCATGATAACATTTGACTATTTGAAACATGTCTTTTTTGTCCATCAATCTCAAAGTCTTCTCAATGGTAGGAGACCATAATATCTCTATCAGAATTAAATGATATTCTCCATTCATAGAAGTATTCAGAAACCACTCGATCTCCCTATCAATGAGAACATAGTCGTCGCTCATCCAAACTCAAGTTCCTATATAATGTTAGAATGTCCACTCAGGCATAACCACCACCTTATACACAGGAGGAGGGAACAAACTTGTATCAGAGGAAATAAACTTTCCTTCCCTTGGGAGAACGTCACTCTCTGTCCACTTCACTGCCCCTTGCTTTTCCTCAGAATCAATCCCAATAGAGATAGAGCAGGAGGAACAACTCACCTCACGTCATTCCTATAATGGTATAAATGAGGTCCCCCCATTGTTACAAAACTCCTCCAACTGAAGGATGAACTGGTGAATCCCCAAAATCAGGGATACTGGGTGATCACTGAGATTCTCACTTGCTTCCCTCAAAAAAGTCTAGCAAATTACACAACAGTTACACATGGTGTTTACATATGAACATGTAAGGCAATAGGTACCAACCTTCAGCATCCCCCTCAACAGACCTAACCGAGTTTGACCTACCCCTACCTCTGTCAATTTAACGAGGAACACCTCTCCCCTGAGGCTTCTTTGAGGTTGCCCTAACACCAACAACCTTCTCCCGGGTGGCCTCCCTATTGTCAGCTGGCCTCCACAATTCCTCAGTCATGGTATTAGCATCATCCAGATCAATCATATGCTTGATCACTTCAAGGGCAAGGTATTGAAACCAAGAAAGAAGTTGACCCTCAATCAACGCCCCATGATCTTGAATGTTCATAAGTAAGATTTTCAACTTATTTTTCTTACACAATATTAGAGAAGTATAGATTCCCTAACCACCCACACATGAGACAATCAAGAACTTTTTCTTCCTGTCTTTCACCTTATTTTCAAGCCTCTATAATTGAATCATGAAACCTGAGGCAAATTGGATGTAGCCATCATGGCTGGTCCTAAACGAAAAGAGGTTGTTGAAAACTTTGATTGACCATTGGATTTTTATCATTTGAATAAAAAAGTATGTAAGTCATAATGACAGTGATCAAATTAGGAAGACATTGGACAGAAATGATCCTATAAAGGTTGAAGATTGACCACAACTCTTGACAAAAGGGTAGGCAAAGACCCATCTTAAAGAGATCTTTGTAAGAAACTTGGTCAGGAGAAAAGTACTCGTGGCCCAGTCATGGCTAGCTATTAGTTGCAGGAGAATATTAGGATCAGGAATGTTACAGTCCTGAATGTCATTCATGTCCACCTTAGAGGAATCAAATCCTCCATAGCATGAATTAAACCAAAAAATTATTAAGAAAACTTCCAAATCATGAAGCTGAAGATACCTTACCAGGAGAAGGAAAAGGAGAAAGGAAAGAGGTGAAGGACTCAGAGAAAAGATAAGAGAGTAACAGTTCTCAACCTCCACCAAAATCACACGTATAAATAAGAACAGGCAATACATGTGAAGGTGAAATGCCACTAACAAAACATACACAACAGATTACACGTTACTCAGAGTAAAGTAATGAAAATTAAAAATAGAAATTATATTTTATTTATTTATGTACAGAAAAGGTGGGGTACATTGCACATAACCCTATAAATTACCTAACAAAGAGAACAACTCACTATACGATTGCTTGCCACAATACCTGAGATAAACCCTCAGTGAGAAAAATTATCATACATCAACTCTCTTCCCAACATGCAAAGATCATCATTACCATCCCACAATCAAGCAGTGAGACTCTCTCTGACGATCAACACCTCTGAGCATAAGCAATCATCCCCCTTGAATAGCAAGCATCTCCCCCAAGAAAATAGAAAACTCCTCACAAAAAGAAAAACCCTATCCCTACACCCAATCGACTTTCTCTAGTTCAGCAATTCTATCATCATCTCCCTGAGGATATCCCATAAAGTAAAGGAAATGCTCCTCCATCTCTACAAAATGGTGCACTATAAAGTTGGAGGACACTTTGTGCCCACTAGTTGCCTCATCCCCTCGTCACAGTGCCAAAAGAAACCTGATAACCCACACTCTGACCCCCACATAGGGAAAGGTTTCCCACCATCCTATGCCGCTCAACACCGTGCTCCATAACACCTTGCACCACTATGGCTGATTCCACCGCTTCCACATCCCAAAGGGTTACTTGCTCAAAAACAATCATATCATTTGCGAGACCAGCATCAGTATCAATCAACACAAAATCGATAGTCAAGACTTCATTAACTGCACCAAAGAAAGAGATAAAAAAGATAATTCAAACTAGATACCCAAAATTTGCCCCCATTTAGATGTGGAGTAAGAAAAAAGATCCTCTCCAACTTTCTCAAGCCCTTTAACCTTGGAGGAAAAGCCACTCTTGGTCAGTTGAAGCTATGCCTCAGCTTTGATCAACGCCCCCTCAATGCATCCTTAGGGAACCACTACCCCCGCAACAGTCTGAAAAGATGTCCCTTCTCCTCTGACAGGAATGTTTAACTTCGATGGATGCTCTGTAATGTGAACATCAGAATTGTTTCCAGCTACTCCGTAGCCCTCTCATGCAACGAACTTGTAAGGAAACTTGAAGGCCCGACTTTTTCATCGTGCCTCTCAAAGTGCGGTTTCTGCGCAACACTCTTCTAGGATAACTCCCCTAGAGAAATCTCACTCCCCAGCTTCTACTTAGTGTTCGGTTGGCGAGCCTTCGCCCGCATGTCACCTATAGCCTTGAAGAGGGCATCCTTGTCAGCAGGTAACGACCTCTGTTGGAGATGATAGTAAACGCAAATGGAGGCCACAAGCTCTAAAGTGTAGAAGAGAGAAAAAAAGGACCCAAATTCTCCTTGTCCCATGGCCTATTTAAAGTGGGTTGGACACGAAAATCTAAAGAAGTTTATTATTACACAATAATTTTGTTTCATTGTTTGTCACTTGTTTTAAAAATTCTCTTGTCCTGATGTATTGTGCAGCCTTTGAGAAGCAAGATAATCTGGGAAATAAATATGTATATGCAAAATATGTCAGCTTGAATATTGAAATAGATGACTAGCTTGGATGGTAGATACGAACGGCCAAAATAGGATTTTAATGATCGTTTGAATTGGATACTAGTAAAGGATTTATTTCGTTCTAGCGATCGGAGGAACGTACCAAGGAACTGCTCAAAGAGTGGTGACCGNCTCTCTCTCTCTCTAACGTCTAAAACTATTAAAATTTTATTTGATGTTGCAAAAGATATGGATGGAGAAAGAGCAACATTATAGGTTTTTTGGTAATTTTCGGGGTTTAACTCAATTAATGTTTAATAACTCTTGTAAATTCAATTTAATAAATCATGGGGTGATTAAATCCCAGAAACTCTTCGGTAAAACAACTTTTTTCAGAACTTAAATACTTTAGTTCAAATTAATTTAATTTATTCTTAATTTTAATTATATTAATTATTAATTAATGATAGGTTAAATTATTTAATCATTAATTATCTTTTTTAGAATAAGTTCTCATGAATCAGCGTGTCATTATTTATTAATAAGTATAATTTAATTACAGTTAATATAATGCAATAATTTAATCTATCATCTAATTTTTATTTATACATATAATTAAACAAAAAAAAAGTAACTTAATTCATTAGCAATAAATCTTCAGTAAACCCAGACTAAACCTTTTAAAAATCATTATTTCGTAAATTATTAAGTTAATTAAAACAAGTACTTTTGNGCCCTTTAACCTTGGAGGAAAAGCCACTCTTGGTCAGTTGAAGCTATGCCTCAGCTTTGATCAACGCCCCCTTAATGCATCCTTAGGGAACCACTGCCCCCGCAACAGTCCGAAAAGATGTCCCTTCTCCTCTGACAGGAATGTTTAACTTCGATGGATGCTCTATAATGTGAACGTCAGAATTGTTTCCAGCTACTCCGTAGCCCTCTCATGCAACGAACTTGCAAGAAAACTCAAAGGCCCGACTTGTTCATCGTGCTTCTCAAAGCGCGATTTCTATGCAACACTCTTCTAGGATAACTCCCCTAGAGAGACCTCACTCCCCAGCTTCTACTTAGTGTTCGGTTTGCGAGCCTTCACCCGCATGCCACCTATAGCCTTGAAGAGGGCATCCTTGTTGGAAGGTAACGACCTCTGTTGGAGATGATAGCAAACGCAAATGGAGGCCACAAGCTCTCAAGTGTAGAAGAGAGAAAAAAAGGACCCAAACTCTCCTTGTCCCATGGCCTATTTAAAGTGGGTTGGACACAAAAATCTAGGGAAGTTTATTATTACACAATAATTTTGTTTCATTATTTCTCACTTATTTTAAAAATTCTCTTGTCCTGATGTACTATGCAGCCTTTGAGAAGCAAGATAATTTGGGAAATAAATATGTATATGCAAAATATGTCAGCTTGAATATTGAAATAGATGACTAGCTTGGATGGTAGATACGAACGGCCAAAATAGGATTTTAATGATCGTTTGGGTTGGATACTAGTAAAGGATTTGTTTCGTTCTAGCGATCGGAGGAACGTACCAAGGAACTGCTCGAAGAGTGGTGACCAGCCCATAGGATGATCGACAAGAAATATCCTTTTTTGGACCAACTGTCAGCATACTCAAGGCACAACAAACAACCGACGAGTTTCCAATCGACCGAATCAGTCCTTCGGTCTTATTATACGTGAATATTTTAGTAATTACCAAAAAAACCTCCAAAATCATAATAATGAAATGATTTATATGTAAAGGTTACGCATTTGGTGTTGTTCTCTACTCTACTCTCTGTCTCTCTCTCTCTCTCTNGAGTTTCCAATCGACCGAATCAGTCCTTCGGTCTTATTATACGTGAATATTTTAGTAATTACCAAAAAAACCCTCAAAAATCATAATAATGAAATGATTTATATATAAAGGTTACGCATTTGGTGTTGTTCTCTACTTTACTCTTTGTCCCTCTCTCTCTCTCTCTCTAACGCTAAAACTATTAAAATTTTATTTGATGTTGCAAAAGATATGGATGGAGAAAGAACACCATTATAGGTTTTTTTGGTAATTTTTGGGATTTAACTCAATTAATGTTTAATAACTCTTGTAAATTCAATTTAAAAAATCATGGGGTGATTAAATTCCAGAAACTCTTCGGTATGTGATTTGATTAAGGGTTTATTTGGGGCAGCTGCAGCTTATCCAGCTTCTGCTGATAAACAACTTATCCTGATAATTTGCTGATGACCAGCTGATCCGGATAAGCTGCCCAGCTGTTTGGTTAGTGCGTCTGGAAAACAACTGATTCTGTAAAATTGATCATTCTGCCCCTGTTTTGAATAAGTTGTTTAGCTATTTGGTTAGTGTGTTTTGTAAACTGTTTATTTACAATTTTTTTAGTTGAATGATTAATCTCTGTAGTAGAATATAATTTTCTCAAAANGCTTATCCAGCTTCTGCTGATAAGCAGCTTATCCTAATAATCTGCTGATGACCAGCTGATCCAGATAAGCTGCTCGGCTGTTTAGTTAGTGCGTCTGGAAAACAACTGATTCTATAAAATTGACCATTCTGCCCCTGTTTTGAATAAGTTGTTTAGTTATTTGGTTAGTGTGTTTTGTAAACTGCTTATTTGCAATTTTTTTTTAATTGAATGATTAATCTCTGTAGCAGAATGTAATTTTCTCAAATGTCAAGAAATGAAAATACAAAAATTTTAATAATATTTATATAACTTAAAAAAGTTTTGATTACATCAAATAAGTACAGTGACATATACGAAAGTAAAGTACATATTCACACACTGATATGGATTATAATAAAACCCCAAAAAAAAGAAAAAATAACATGTTAAAATGACAAAGAAAAATATGACAATATTGACTTTAAAATGTAAAATCACATTACGACGAATGTTGCCTGATTCTGATACCTCAAAATCCCGAGCAAACCTGTCTGACTGGGGTGTAATAGATACGAAAGAACTTGAACCATATGTGATGGTCTCCCATTGTGGTATTGTCGAACTCCTAGCAGTTGTGTCCAATTGGGAAATCATAGAAATAGTTGCACTGTCGCCCCATATGAAGAATTTGCAGTCTTCTGGTCCTGGTCCCCACCGCGGGCATCTGTAAAACTGTCTCCTGAGCTATGGGTCTGGCATGACATGAATGTCGAGGACGGTAGTCCACAACGACACATCACTTTTTTGGACTTTTCTGAATGGTTTAAACTCATCGTTCTGCAGTTATTAAAAATAAAATTCAGTCCAAAATTTGAGGAAATATAAAAAAGTAAACTTACCCAAGTGTGGAGGCATCAGTTACCGACAACAAATTTATGTTGTCGTCCAAACTGCTCCACCGTTATCCACCATATAAAATGTGATGTTATTAACCAGCATAAAGCAATATACCCAAGTCAAAACTAACATTAATAACTCTTAAATATGCCTGTCAATTATACATTTCTTAAACCAAAAAGCAATCTTTTTGCCATTGAAACAGATAACTCATTGACAGTCCATATTCCTGTAAATTATACATTTCTTAAACCAAAAAT
This sequence comes from Phalaenopsis hybrid cultivar, assembly GCA_002079205.1. Taxonomy (NCBI): domain Eukaryota; kingdom Viridiplantae; phylum Streptophyta; class Magnoliopsida; order Asparagales; family Orchidaceae; genus Phalaenopsis; species Phalaenopsis hybrid cultivar. Next base: position 69,349 of record JXCR01095689.1, on the reverse strand, counting down.
CAAGCTTTTTGCCACTGAAACAAAAAATTCTAATTTCAAAGGCATGATTGTCAATTTCACTACGGAACTTCGGCCACTGAAATCAGAAACTCATTGGACATATCAGCCTCATCTATTTACAGAAATTGCGAACAAAAATATTTAAAAAAGCATTAGTTTGATTTCAAAAGAACCAAAATTTAAACCATCCATCTGAGGGAAAACAGAGAAAAAACTTTCAGCCAACATTGATACCAACAGACTCTAAATGGGCCATAAATAGAGCCACGACACATTAAAACCCAAAGATTTGCATTCAATATGTATGCTTTGAACAGGGACAGGTTGACAGAAGAGCAGAAGTGATGAACATGATATTGCATCACTATCATGTTCATTTCCATTGGAAAAAGCCCCATGAACTCACATATACACATAACTTACTTTTGTGGGCCATCAGAAAGACAACAATATCAGCAAAAGCCTCATACATAATAGTGGTTGTCATCCAAGCTACATACATAGCGTGGGGCCATCCAAGCTACATATAGATTGCTTACAAATTTTAGATGCTTCCATTTAAAATTCGTGGTCATCCATGATCCTTCCATTTAAAAAAGCCCTAGGAACTCACAAATTGCTTATAAGTGACTGTTCATGATGCTTCCAAATCAGTTTCCAAACAGTCCAAATGCTTCAAAAAATATCAAATACTGCCATTTGTAACAGCAATGTTACTAAGCTTGAAATATTAAATGTTGTAATTTCAAAAAATATTGAGAAAGGCAATGTTACTAAAACTGAAATATCAAATGATGCCATTTATAACCATATCAAATTCTGATTCCACTTCATTCTGAGAATGTTAGATGAATGATTGGTAGAAATTGAAAGAATGTTCTTTCTTTCCTATATATTTACATATCTCACACCTAAACAATACTTTTTTACATTTATGCCACCCAAATCTTTCATATCAAATTAAAAATACCACCTTAAAAAGTGAGTACACCTTCTCATGCATAGGTAAAGTAGCCAAACATCTTTAAGAAAATCCCACTGATATGATATGCCTTAAAATGACAACACCTAAATCATTTCTATCAATAAAAAACTTGGCAACAAGAATGATGAAAAACAAAGAGAAGAAAGGNTTCTTTACCTCGGGGAACCCACATAGTTATTCCCAGGGAAATAACACGGTCATGTGTGTAAAACTAACACTATGAGAGGTCAAAACTAATCATTCAGCATAAACAATGGTAGCAACTTATGCAACGTATTAGCACCCGACAACAAGAAGCTCTGTGGGAGGTGCGTAGACAGTCATCATGCACCTGAATTATAAAGTTAGCATCCGGCATCGACAAGGGGTGTCTAACGATCGTTTGCAGTCTATGGGATATATCGATACTTGGTAGGGACAAACTTTATTAGGGGTTCGTAAAAGGTCATCTTAAACCCAAATTATGAAACTAGCATCTGATAGTAACAAGCTTTATAAGGGGTGTTGAATGATCGTCAATGATGTATGGGATGTATCAGCACCTGACAGCGAGAAGCTTCGTTAAGGGGGTGCGTAAACAATCATCTTGTGCTTGAATTTCAAAGTTAACATCTAGCAATGACAAGCTCAGCAAAGGATGTCTAGCGATCTCCATCAGCCCGTGGGACATATATGTACGCACCAGTGAGAAGTTTCGTGAGGGGTGTGTAAACGTTCATCCTGAACCCTCATTATAATGCTAACGCGAGGCCCTGACAAGCTCTACGAGGGGTGTAAACTAATTTTTGGTAGCCTATAGGATGCTACAACACTCAATAATGACAAACTGTATGAGGGGTGTGTAAGCGATCATCCTAAGCCCACATTATAAACTTAACACTTGGCTACAACTGGCTCCACGAGGGGTGCATAACAATCATATACATACGCTCTTCGAAGACCATAACAAGTCACAAATCATTTATACATTCAAAAAAAAAGAGAGGAAGAAAGAGAAGGAAACAAAAATAGTCTATTTACAAATGAAAAACTTCCTTATACTAAGGCAAAGTGAAGCATAAAGAGTTCGCTTATAAGTAACAAACTTCCTTACATTAAGGCAAAAGGAAACAAAAAATAATAAAAACACAAAATAAAAGGATTAGTTCAATCCTAGACGTTTGACGACTCTTTGGAGTCCTCCCATAGTTTCTTCTATACCATCATATTGACTGTGTGTTGATTCCTCTTTATTCTCTAAGTTAGAGAGAAGTGTGTCAAATTCTTTCATCCTTTGCCACTTGAGAACAACCAGCTAATGCTTGACAAACCTTTTGATTGCAAGGGAGGTATCGACTGTAATTTGATGAGAAAGATCCTCAAAGTATGCCTCTAGGTAAGCATCAAAGACATATTTTCCTTCAGTTCCTTATTCTCCTTCAGCAAATCCAAAACTGAACCTCATGTTGTTAAGTATTGAGCTTCCTCTCCTTTAGGAAAAGTTTTAACCTCTTTTCTACCATGGAAACTTTCTATTTGAGCTTTCAAATTTGTGAAACAAAAATCATTGCCTCTTCCTCGACTCTATCTTAGAGAAAGCCCTGAAAATGTAAAGCCTCCTAAGTAAGGGCATGATATCATTTGACTATTTAAAACATGTCTTTTTTGTCCATCAATCTCAAAGTCTTCTCAATGGTAGGAAACCATAATATCTCTGTCAGAATTAAATGATAGTCTCCATTCATAGAAGTATTCAGAAACCACTCGATCTCCCTATCAATGAGAACATAGTCGTCGCTCATCCAAACTCCAGTTCTTATATAATGTTAGAATGTCCACTCAGGCATAACCACCACCTTATACACAGGAGGAGGGAAAAAACTTGTATCAGAGGAAATAAACTTTCCTTCCCTTGGGGGAATGTCACTCTCTGTCCACTTCACTGCCCCTTGCTTTTCCTCAGAATCAATCCCAATAGAGATAGAGCAGGAGGAACAACTCACCTCACGTCATTCCTGTAATGGTATAAATGAGGTCCCCCCATTGTCACAAGACTCCTCCAACTAAAGGATGAACTGGTGAATCCCCAAAATCAGGAATACTGGGTGATCACTGAGATTCTCACTTGCTTCCCTCAAAAAAGTCTAGAAAATTACACAACAGTTACACATGGTGTTTACATATGAACATGTAAGGTAATAGGTACCAACCTTCAGCATCCCCCTCAACAGACCTAACCGAGTTTGACCTACCCCTACCTCTGTCAATTTAAGGAGGAACACCTCTCCCCTGGGGCTTCTTTGAGGCTGCCCTAACACCAACAACCTTCTCCCGGGTGGCCTCCCTATTCTTAGCTGGCCTCCACAAATCCTCAGTCATGGTATTAGCATCATCCAGATCAATCATATGCTTGATCACTTCAAGGGCAAGGTATTGAAACCAAGAAATAAGTTGACCCTCAATCAGCGCCCCATGATCTTGAATGTTCATAAGTAAGATCTTCAACTTATTTGTCTTACATAATATTAGAGAAGTATAGATTCCCTAACCGCCCACACATGAGACAATCAAGAACTTTTTCTTCCTGTCTTTCACCTTATTTTCAAGCCTCTATAGTTGAATCATGAGACCTGAGGCAAATTGGATGTAGCCATCATGGTTGATCCTAAACGAAAAGAGGTTGTTGAAAACTTTGATCGACCATTGGATTTTCATCATTTGAATAAAAAAGTATGTGAGTCATAATGACAGTGATCAAATTAGGAAGACATTGGACAGAAATGATCCTATAAAGGTTGAAGATTGACCACAATTCTTGACAAAAGGGGAGGCAAAGACCCATCCTAAAGAGATCTTTATAAGAAACTTTGTCAAGAGAAAAGTACTCGTGGCCCAGTCATGGCTAGCTACTAGTTGCAGGGGAATATTAGGATCAGGAATGTTATAGTCCTGAATGTCATTCATGTCTGCCTTAGAGGAATCAAATCCTCCATAGCATGAATTAAACCAAACAATTATTAAGAAAACTTCCAAATCATGAAGCTGGAGATACCTTACCAGGAGAAGGAAAAGGAGAAAGGAAAGAGGTGAAGGACTCAGAGAAAAGATAAGAGAGTAACGGTTCTCAACCTCCACCAAAATCACACATATAAATAAGAACAGACAATACATGTGAAGGTGAAATGCCACTAACAAAGCATACACAACATATTACATATTACTCAGAGTAAAGTAATGAAAATTAAAAATAGAAATTATATTTTATTTATTTATGTACAGAAAAGGTAGGGTACATTGCACATAACCCTATAAATTACCTAGGAAAGAGAACAACACACTATACGATTGCTTTCCACAATACCTGAGATAAACCCTCAGTGAGAAAACTTATCATACATTAACTCTCTTCCCAACATGCAAAGATCATCATGACCATCCCACAATCAAGCAGTGAGACTCTCTCTGACGATCAACACCTCTGAGCACAAGCAATCATCCCCCTTGAATAGCAAGCATATCCCCCAAGAAAATAGAAAACTCCTCACAAAAAGAAAAATCCTATCCCTACACCCAATCGAATTTCTCTAGTTCAGCAATTTTATCATCATCTCCCTGAGGATATCCCATAAAGTAAAGGAAATGCTCCTCCATCTCTACAAAATGGTGCACTATAAAGTTGGAGGACACTTTGTGCCCACTAGTTGCCTCATCCCCTCGTCACAGTGCCAAAAGAAACCTGATAACCCACACTCTGACCCCCACATAGGGAAAGGTTTCCCACCATCCTATGCCGCTCAACACTGTGCTCCATAACACCTTGCTCCACTATGGCTGATTCCACCGCTTCCACATCCCTAAGGGTTACTTTCTCAAAAACAATCATATCTTTTGCGAGACCAGCATCAGTATCAATCAACACAAAATCGATAGTCAAGACTTCATTAACTGCACCAAAGAAAGAGATACAAAAGATAATTTAAACTAGATAGCCAAAATTTGCCCCCATTTAGACGTGGAGTAAGAAAAAAGATCCTCTCCAACTTTCTCTAGCCCTTTAACCTTGGAGGAAAAGCCACTCTTGGTCAGTTGAAGCTATGCCTCAGCTTTGATCAACGCCCCCTTAATGCATCCTTAGGGAACCACTGCCCCCGCAACAGTCCGAAAAGATGTCCCTTCTCCTCTGACAGGAATGTTTAACTTCGATGGATGCTCTATAATGTGAACGTCAGAATTGTTTCCAGCTACTCCGTAGCCCTCTCATGCAACGAACTTGCAAGAAAACTCAAAGGCCCGACTTGTTCATCGTGCTTCTCAAAGCGCGATTTCTATGCAACACTCTTCTAGGATAACTCCCCTAGAGAGACCTCACTCCCCAGCTTCTACTTAGTGTTCGGTTTGCGAGCCTTCACCCGCATGCCACCTATAGCCTTGAAGAGGGCATCCTTGTTGGAAGGTAACGACCTCTGTTGGAGATGATAGCAAACGCAAATGGAGGCCACAAGCTCTCAAGTGTAGAAGAGAGAAAAAAAGGACCCAAACTCTCCTTGTCCCATGGCCTATTTAAAGTGGGTTGGACACAAAAATCTAGGGAAGTTTATTATTACACAATAATTTTGTTTCATTATTTCTCACTTATTTTAAAAATTCTCTTGTCCTGATGTACTATGCAGCCTTTGAGAAGCAAGATAATTTGGGAAATAAATATGTATATGCAAAATATGTCAGCTTGAATATTGAAATAGATGACTAGCTTGGATGGTAGATACGAACGGCCAAAATAGGATTTTAATGATCGTTTGGGTTGGATACTAGTAAAGGATTTGTTTCGTTCTAGCGATCGGAGGAACGTACCAAGGAACTGCTCGAAGAGTGGTGACCAGCCCATAGGATGATCGACAAGAAATATCCTTTTTTGGACCAACTGTCAGCATACTCAAGGCACAACAAACAACCGACGAGTTTCCAATCGACCGAATCAGTCCTTCGGTCTTATTATACGTGAATATTTTAGTAATTACCAAAAAAACCTCCAAAATCATAATAATGAAATGATTTATATGTAAAGGTTACGCATTTGGTGTTGTTCTCTACTCTACTCTCTGTCTCTCTCTCTCTCTCTCTCTAACGTCTAAAACTATTAAAATTTTATTTGATGTTGCAAAAGATATGGATGGAGAAAGAACACCATTATAGGTTTTTTTGGTAATTTTTGGGATTTAACTCAATTAATGTTTAATAACTCTTGTAAATTCAATTTAAAAAATCATGGGGTGATTAAATTCCAGAAACTCTTCAGTATGTGATTTGATTAAGGTCTATTTGGGGCAGCTGCAGCTTATCCAGCTTCTGCTGATAAGCAGCTTATCCTAATAATCTGCTGATGACCAGCTGATCCAGATAAGCTGCTCGGCTGTTTAGTTAGTGCGTCTGGAAAACAACTGATTCTATAAAATTGACCATTCTGCCCCTGTTTTGAATAAGTTGTTTAGTTATTTGGTTAGTGTGTTTTGTAAACTGCTTATTTGCAATTTTTTTTTAATTGAATGATTAATCTCTGTAGCAGAATGTAATTTTCTCAAATGTCAAGAAATGAAAATACAAAAATTTTAATAATATTTATATAACTTAAAAAAGTTTTGATTACATCAAATAAGTACAGTGACATATACGAAAGTAAAGTACATATTCACACACTGATATGGATTATAATAAAACCCCAAAAAAAAGAAAAAATAACATGTTAAAATGACAAAGAAAAATATGACAATATTGACTTTAAAATGTAAAATCACATCACAACGAATGTTGCCTAGTTCTGATACCTCAAAATCCCGAGCAAACCTGTCTGAGTGGGGTGCAGTAGATACGAAAGAACTTGAACCATATGTGATGGTCTCCCATTGTGGTACTGTCGAACTCCTAGCAGTTGTGTCCAATTGGGAAATCGTAGAAATAGTTGCACTGTCGGCCCATCTGAAGAATTTGCAGTCTTCTGGTCCTTGTCCCTACCGCGGGCACCTGTAAAACTGTCTCCTGAGCTATGGGTTTGGCGTGACATGAATATCGAGGACGGTAGTCCGCAACGACACATCACTTTTTTGGACTTTTCTGAATGGTTGGAACTCATCGTTCTGCAGTTATTAAAAATAAAATTTAGTCCAAAAATTGAGGAAATATAAAAAAGTAAACTTACCCAAGTGTGGAGGCATCAGTTGCCGACAACAAATTTATGTTGTAGTCCAAACTGCTCCACCATTATCCACCATATAAAAGGTGACGTTATTAACCAGCATAAAGCAATATACCCAAGCCAAAACTAACATTAATAACTCTTAAATATGTCTGTCAATTATACATTTCTTAAACCGAAAAGCAATCTTTTTGCCATTGAAATAGATAACTCATTGACAGTCCATATTCCTATAAATTATACATTTCTTAAACCAAAAATCAAGCTTTTTTCCACTGAAACAGAAAATTCTAATTTCAAAGGCATGATTGACCATTTCACTAAGGAACTTCGGCCACTTAAATCAGAAACTCATTGGACATATCAGCCCATCTATTTACAGAAATTGCGGACAAAAATATTTAAAAAAGCATTAGTTTGATTTCAAAAGAACTAAAATTTAAACCATCCATCTGAGGGAAAACAGAGAAAAAAACTTTCAGCCAACATTGATACCAACAGACCCTAAATGGGCCATAAATAGAGCCACGACACATTAAAACCCAAAGATTTGCATTCAATATGTATGCTTTGAACAGGGACAGGTTGACAGAAGAGCAGAAGTGATGAACATGATATTGCATCACTATCATGTTCATTTCCATTGGAAAAAGCCCCATGAATTCACATATACACATAACTTACTTTTGTGGGCCATCAGAAAGACAACAATATCAGCAAAAGCCTCATACGTAATAGTGGTTGTCATCCAAGCTACATACATAGTGTGGGGTCATCCAAGCTACATATAGATTGCTTACAAATTTTAGATGCTTCCATTTAAAATTCGTGGCCATCCATGATGCTTCCATTTAAAAAAGCCCCAGGAACTCACAAATTGCTTATAAGTGACCGTTCATGATGCTTCCAAATCAGTTTCCAAACAGTCAAAATGCTTCAAAAAATATCAAATACTGCCATTTGTAACAGCAATATTACTAAAATTGAAATATTAAATGCTGTAATTTCAAAAAATATTGAGAAAGGCAATGTTACTAAAATTGAAATATCAAATACTGCCATTTGTAACCATATCAAATTCTGATTCCACTTCATTCTGAGAATGTTAGATGAATGATTGGTAGAAATTGAAAGAATGTTCTTTCTTTCCTATATATTTACATATCTCACACCTAAACAATACTTTTTTACATTTATGCCACCCAAATCTTTCATATCAAATTAAAAATACCACCTTAAAAAGTGAGTACACCTTCTCATGCACAGGTAAAGTAGCCAAACATCTTTAAAAAAATCCCACTGATATGATATGCCTTAAAATGACAACACCTCAATCATTTCTATCAATAAAAAACTTGGCAACAAGAATGATGACAAACAAACTGAAGAAAGGTTTTTGTTATGATTGAGATGAAGGGTTTCTTCAAAACTGTATTTGCATCTACCTTGGTCACATGTCAAAACTAAACAAGTTCAACCACAGCAAAACAAACTTTGTATAGCAACTATACCCCATCATTTTTCAATCCAACTTACCAATGAGATGCTTGATAAGCTGTTTGGAGCCATAGTTTTTATCAAAACTAGATTTTAGAGTGGGGAACCATCAAATGTGGTGCAAAAGAACAAATTTCATACAAACGAATGACACAATGAGTTACATTAATGTTATTTGTGTTTACCCATGCACTCTCCAATTTTTAAACCATCATGAAAATAATTTTAAAACTACACAGATTCATCATCAACATACAAGGACATCTGAAAATTCGTCTTGTGTTGCCTTCAAACTAATATGCTTCATTTCAAGTATAACTGCTTACTAGTGCAGCTAAAAGGTTGAGTGGATGCAATATATTGTGGGAAAAAAGAAGAGTCAGTACTAATCCAGATAAGATTGAGGCCATGAAATATATACAGATAACTGAAATTAAACAATGTGCCCCAAGAAATCTGAAGCATGAAATATATAGCAACTTGGATGTTCAAACTCACGAACTCCTTAAAAATTCCCATTGTTAACATGCTTACCAAATTTCTAAATATTCCACTGCAGCAAAAGCCCCATCAACTTACAATAAACACCGATAAATATTTTTCTCCCAACTGACATTGAAAAACCCATATAATTCCAGCATATTGAAAGGTAACCATTTTTAAACATGCTTAAACAGCAAACATACATATGTATTTACAAATATAACACCCAAAGTTTGATATAACAGGTGGTGTAAACAACCAAAACGCAGTGAATGAAAAAAAAATATTGAATCCAAAAAATAGACCAACTAACCATTAATTCACCATGTGATTCTGATGTATTAACATATCTAATGCCTATATTAAATAATTAAAATAAACCTTAATGTAGAAGCCACGACATATAAGCTAAGTTATTGTAAATGATCCTTCAATGGTTCATCCCCTCTAGCTGCAAATACTCTTGCATATTAATTTAGTTAAAATGAATGGTTTCATGCCAACAAAATTGCATCAACATATTCTATACAAAAAAACTGGTCGAGATAGGTTTTGAAACCAATATATATGCTTTGAGAAAATTTGAGTGCATTATTAATTTGTGTTGCTACCATCCCAAAGCAGATCCAAGAATTTTAAAACAAAATGCTTTTATGCATGGGTACAAGCATCCCAACTGATACCATACTCTGAAGGAAAACGACTTAGTTAAGCACATACAAGCATCCCAACTGATTCATTCAAATAAATTGAAGGAATCACCAACAAAAATAAATTAAGCTTACTTAATATAAATAGTTATAAATGAGTTTATCTTCCTATTTGTTGATCACATCTTTGATGCACATTTTCTCTTCACTCATATTTAATCCAAAATTTAAACAATAGAAACAACTGAGAAACTATGTTCATGAAAGATAAAAATTCTCAAAATTTAAATACCATAGTCATGAAGACATGATTTTTGAGTCAAGCATATGTGCAATGTCACCATTAAATGTCATCTATAACATATGTTTAATATGACAAAAATAATTAAACATAATCAAATGACATAATATGTAATCAAATCTAAATGCATTGGCTTATGTCATTTGTTATTTGCTCTCTCAAACTGTCATCTCTGAAGCGCCTTCACCATCTGGGGTTTGTGACTCAGGTGAATCAATATTGATTTGTGGGATGGAACGTCCAACGTGGTATTCAAATGCCTCGGGTGGTATTTGCAATGAATCTTCTTCTATAATGACAAACTCTGTATCTGTCCTGGATTGATGTCGTCTAATGAAGTTATGTAGTGTCATTGTTTCCACCACAATCTGGACTTGTTTTGTAACGGGATAAGTTGGCATATCACGTAGAATTACCCATTTTTTTTCTAAACCCCGAACGATCTCTCAATCACACCACGCAAGGATGAATGTCTTTTGTTAAAAAATTCTTTCTTTCCTCGTGCAACCCCGCTCGATCTCTCGAAATCAGGTATATGATATTTTGTTTTTGGATATGGCTTCAAATATCCCTTTTGCATAGGAAACCTGACATCTACTAAGTAGTACTTACCTGAGTAAGGGTTTCTTTCATTTAGAAATTTTAAAGTAATTAGGATGGTCAAAAGCTCAGCACGATTGTCATACCTAGTGGTGGATAAGGGAAACCATATTTTCTATTGCTAGTAGCAAACTTGAAAATGCGGTTGTCATGTGTGCTACATTCCCATCCAGCCATCACATATGTGAAACACATATTGAAATCACAAACAGACATTATATTTTGTGTTGGTGATCTGCATCATCCAATGTATGCAACTTTCTCTATTCCAGAAAGACATGCGTCGACATGTGTTCCCTCAATAGCTCCGATACAATTTTTGTATGAATGAATTAATCAATAATAAGATCATATGTGTGAAATTTTATTAACTAACATTTAAATATGGGAAGCACCTTAAAGAACGGCATATAACGAGGGTCACTCGCAATATGTGTGGGAATGGACTGAAAAGTTGGGTCCTCTGGTTTAACCATTTGACGGACCAGACTCACCAGTGCATTCAACCCAGCTGATATCTACTTATGGTTTCGGAGGAATGTTGAAACCATTCCATAGCTCCTCTCATCGATTCATTCTGGGCCCAAATGTAGACTGTTATTGCCAACACATCTTTAGATGTTGTTCTTGCTAATCCTTGAAGTCCGTGGAGGGTCCGAAGTTCATTTAGGAGGTCAAGCAAAATGACTTTTGTCATATGAAACATATTTGCAAAACGTGTCGGGTGACCACGCAATAACTCTGTGATCCATCTATCTCTAATATTGGTGGATGTCATGCATGGGTTTCGAACAACATATACGTTGTAGTAATGGTATAACAACGTAAGGGTGAGAGTAACAATTCAGATTTGATTAATTTGTCCTTCCTCCATAATGTAAAATCTAGGAGAAAGGTAGACTTTTAAACCAGATAGCAAATAGTTATGTAATATCAGTAAATAATAAACAAAGATTACGTGCAAGTAAATTTGACTGTATGCAATATAAATATGAAGAAAGTTTCATACATGCCGCACATTTCATTGATATTTTCATATGTAAACATCAAAGTTCGATATGTAGCTAACATATTGAAGGATGAAAGAAATACAATATGCATAACGAGTACATCACATAAATAGAAAATAAGACAGCAAGCATCCATCAAACAAATAGTCAATGAAGTTACATATATAGCATTCAATCTTTCATAAAAGAGCACAAGTAAGGAAGACGAAATTTTGGGTCTAAAGTCTCAAAGAACTGCCTCCGGGTAGAGTTCCCTAGCAACTTGACATACTTAACATACATATCCTGGTCTTCCTTAATGTCAGGATATGTATTAAAGATCTTAACACACTCATGAATTGTGCTGTCCTTCGCAGTTTTGGAATTATTTTTGGAAATTTCAATCAATGTCTCAATAGAACCTCTAACAAATGCAAAGCCTTTTTTATTTTTTGCAGGTCGGGGGCGCTTTGTTCCACCAGTGGATTGAACATCCGTGTTGATTTGGCTGGGACCTTCTCCTGAATCATTTATATGCTCTGTTTTTATATCCTCTGCTAGGTTTGCAACACCCTGTTCATTAGGGGTGAAAAAATGAGTTCTTGTTGCTACAACACCAGTAAACATGTCATCCAACTTCTCCTCCAAAGCTGGTTCAATTCTAGTAAATTTGAATTTTAAATTCTAATCAATATTCCAAACATATGTCTCTAAAATTTACTTGAAATAGTGATGTTATTACCGCTAACTTTTCTGCCCATCATTCCTCAGGTGCATCAATTGTCTGCTTTATTGGATCCCATCTCAATCCAGTTTATCCCCTTTTAAGCTCTTTCCAAAGTTTCCAGTCCTTTAATTGATCTTATTTGTTCTTTAGTTTCATCCTATCGCAATCTCTCACTGTTATTTCTTTGAATTTAATTGTGATATTATGCCAACCTTCTTTATTAAAAAAGTTGTGGGTCGATTTCCCAATTCGACCTCCCTTATGCATAGATCACAAAAAATATTAGTAGTCTCTCTATCTCACATAGCCGATGAACTAGAGTCTTTAGATTTACTCATCTTTTACTGTCATATCAACGGATGGTTAGATGGCATTATGACTGAAAATGAAGCACTTAAGATATGGAATATGCATATGTAAAACAAAATTCAAAAAAGATAATGAATTAAAATAAATATCGGTCTATGGGTGAAACGTATATGCGTTTTTCATATAACCATCATTTGTGAAACCTTTTATTTTTATTTTTCTCTATTATTATAATAACACTGTATTTGAGTAATAACCAATTGAAATTTGAAACACATAGAGCATATTAGAAATTCTAAATCAATGCTAGCAAAAACAACCCAACAGACCATAGACCATAAAACCTATTTTCTTCACCCAACTTTCCAATTATTAACCAACAACCCAAATGACATCATCATAGCCTCTTAAAAAATCTACTTGAAAAAGTAGTAACACCTTCATACAAGTTAAGAAAAGGGTCTCATCGAAGCAAAAAATGCTAAGTTGCATAAATAGTAACACATTCATTGAAGTACACATGCTTATCACCATCTCGGTAATGAAATGCTAAGTGCACACTATTTACATATCTTATACCAAAACCTTATTTTTTACATTTATACCATCCAAATCTTTCAAATCACAAAAAAAAAAACTATAACTATATTTACTTTTAAGAAAGTAAAACACACATTCTAATGCATAGGTAAGATGACATATATGTAAAAATCAAAGTAAAGGTAAAACTTCATAATAAAAATAGCATGGTCCCAAAAACAGAACTTAGAAGCTGATCCCACAGAAATCAAAGCAGTCATAAATGGTTAAGATGTTTCTTGGAGTTGACAGTGTAGTACAACAAATATTGTTCGTAGTGCTTATGGTGTTAATGACATGCTTTCATCTTGATATTGTTGAAACTCCACCGACACAATTCTATGAAAAGAGTCATTGCATCTAAACTATCTTGTGGTCCTCCAATGAAAGAAGCATGAAGTATAATGGTTTATCTAATAGTATTACTTCATGCTTCCCCTATTGTTACTGACCATATATTCAGTAAAAATGTATGGAGAAGAAATCACAGGGAACAGTAAAATGTATGGAGAAGAAATCGCAGGGATTCAGTAACATATCACAATCAATTATTCAGCAAAATATAAAGCAACTTTAATACAAAATGGAAGGGACAGAGCATTATAGCAATAGATTCTAGCGTCAACTAAATACCCTAAAAGAATCAAATCACAGGGAACAAAGCATTGCATCAATATCTTCTAGACTCACAAAATACCTTTAACGAATCAATAACTTTGAATAGCATGGAGACCATACGAACAAAACACGAAAAAAAAAATTTCGGTTCATACGAATAAACACTGTTCGAAGAAAGGTAGGGATGGGGAATGCAGAAGAAACCCTCTGGATGCTTCAAACATATCACAATAACAGTGGATGTACATTTTTACCGGATCTACTTGCATATCCAAATCAGATCTAGGTTTTAGCCACCAAACACTTCCGAACAGATGGATCGAGTGAAATCTCTCGGTGAATTAGGGGAAATGATGGAGGAGTCGAGCGAGGAAAACGAGTTTTGTTACCTGCGGAGCTACGACGGCGAGATAAACGTCGAATGTTCGAAGGAAAATGTCGGTTGCGCGCTGAGGGTAGCGGAGTAAAAAAATGAAGCCCAAATGAGGATCGCGGGGATATACCCGCGATCCGCGTGTAGTGTAATACAAAAAGCTGTTTCGAAAAAAGCATGTAAAACGAGATATCCAAATACTAGGGCGGTATTTTTAAAAACGCCGCCGCACATTTAAGCTGCCCCAAAAGGGCCCTAATTCTATTAAATCTTGTGAAACTTTTTAACAACCTTTTTCAGAACTTAAATACTTTATTTCAAATTAATTTAATTTATTCTTAATTATTAATTATATTAATTATTAATTAACAATAGGTTAAATTATTTAATTATTAATTAACTTTTTAGAATAAGTTCTCATGAATCAGCGTGTCATTATTTATTAATAAGTATAATTTAATTATAGTTAATATAATGCAATAATTTAATCTATCATCTAATTTTTATTTATACATATAATTAAATAAAAAAAGGAACATAAATCATTAGCAATAAATCTTCAGTAAAACCAGACTAAACCTCTTAAAAATCATTATTTCGTAAATTATTAAGTTAATTAAAACAAATACTTTTTGTTACCTAATTAAGATTATAATTAAATTTTATATTAATCTAATATTTACTCTAATTTAATTAAATTAAGTAAATAAAATATTTATTTCCTTATTAATTCCTTCTGCCCAATCCCAATCCACCGAGGGAACTTCGTGTCGAGGTCTCGATTGATCCCAATTTCTACTGTAGACCTACCATGTGGCCCATGAAAAAGACTTGTCGGCGTGACGAGACGTTGCGAAGAACTCAATGGGCGCCTAGGTATTTTTTTCCTTTTTCCCTTCTCTCCCTTCGTGCATTTTAACACTAAGAATCAATCAAATTTAGCTTTAGGCCTCGTTTGATGGGGAAATACTTAGGTACGGAAGATGCACGCAGAATTGGGTGCGGAAGAAGGTTATTCAAAGGGTATTATGGGGTTATATCCGTGTTATTGGGGATATAACATCACTATAACCCCCCAATAACCTACAAATAAGTTTCACAGTTATATTTTCATATATTTGTCGGTTACTTTATGTATTTATAGGTTACTTGGAGATTATTATGAGGTTATAGTGAGGCACGGATATATCCCCACAATACCCTTTGAATAATCTACTTTACACACCTAATTCTGTGTGTCTTCCGTACTTAAATATTTCTCTGTTTGATAATACGGTACAACTCCGTTCTAGTTGAGAGAAAGCCGAGTCATACCTCGATGTTTCAGCTCGCAACATTTCTAGAACTTCGCCCGTCGCACAGCTCCGTTCCGCTCTTGCAAATAAAATTGTCCAAAATAAACTCCATCCTCTGAAGTAATCTCATTGTCGCCGTCGATCTATCACCAGAGCTCAAACTTTGACAGCATATCTTTGAGGAATATAAATAAAGGATATTGTAGCCTTTGTGTTTGAAAAGTTACCATTAATCAAACGGATTGTTACCTGTAATAAATCATTGTTTATGTTAAAGCTGTGTTTAACTGAACTTTTCTAAAAGTTGAAGTTTTCCCAAGCGAAGACTTCATAAATCCAAGTATTTTAAGAGGTTGAATGGAACATCTAAGTGTATTTCAGTTCAATCCTCCTTAAATCCATCCTTAAAGCTTATACCAGACAACCCCTTAATATGATAGTGGTTTATAGATTATATGGCCCATGTGATTTAAGTATGTATATTCACTATTAAGCAAATGTTCATAAATAATATGTGATATTATATGAAAACTTGCAAAGCTTTTTTTCCGCCATAAATATTATGATGTAATTGACCAAACAACTTAGGAAAATTATTTTGTCAGGACTTCTAACGTAAAGAATCATTCATAGTCCAATGAAATTACACCACGTGCCGGTGACAGAAAAAAAATCCCCCCAGTAACACAGAAGAATATTCCTCATGTATTATTCAAGTGTTATTGTGTTATTATAACACCGAGAATATTCCTAGAATACAATAACACATAAATAACACACAATAACACATGAATAACACTTAATAACACGGGAGAAATATTCCACTGTGTTAACCACCCGATTTTTATTTTTTTTTCTATCACCGTCACGTGACCTGATTTTATTGGACTCCGAATGATTCTCTACATTAGGAGTCCTGACACAATAATTTTCCAACAACTTAAAAGATTGACAACTAGTGGGAGAACAAAATGTATAAGATATAAAGGATAATATCATTGTTTTCTTTTTTTCTTGAGAAGTTTAAGATCTACAAACATCATAAATATCATTTGCAAGAATAATGTGATAGAAGAGTGAAGAATTAGACTTCATTTGTAATATCATTAAAGTTTTCATGTAAAAAAGCCATGCTGTTCATTATACAAATATCATTCCTTCCAAGCTCCCACTTTGGTAGCTCACCTTGTAAACTCTAGTGGTGAGCAAGTGGAACTTCGGCGAAGCGTTAGAAGCTTGATAGCGTTTGTCGGACCACGTAGCAGTGTTATTGCCCTTTCATAAGAATAGTGCAAATATTTCTTCACTCTTCTTCAGAAGTCTTTGTGAATACTTGCACACTTATAATGAAATAATGTACATATTGTGTATATGATGTGGCTATTTTGTTTGTTGGAAAAGAAATGTAAAATAAAATAAAAATTATATAGAATAAATACAATGTTATTAAAATTCAAAAGAATACATTTTTGATTTGTATCAATAGAACAAATTTATTTTAATAGTATAATGACGGTGGTCTATAATTTTGACACATCAACAACTTTTGCAAAGGGGCAACAGGCCAAAGTTGAAATAGTGGTGACAATGGCAAAGGCCGATATTGGTGATGGTAGTAGCGATGACAAGTGGCAATGGCTATCACTGACAGGCACTAATGGTAGTCAGTAGTCAGTTGTTGTGGTGATGATTGACAGGGCTACGTATGATAATGAAAGTGGCTTGCAATATATTTAAAAATATGCCTAAATCAACATTTTTGAAAACAAAGAGGTGAGTTTCAAACTACTAAATCTTTTTTTATTTATTTATTTTTGTGAACCAAACATTCATATTTCTAAAACCCATACATCTATAAACTTTATGCCTCAGAGTAGGGTTGTAAGTGTGTCAAGCTGACTTGTGAGCCTACTCGAGTTCGGCTCGATAAGTGGCTCATGAATTGAGCTCTGTAAACTGCAAGCCAAGCTCAAGCTAAACCTTACTCTACTTTTTAACTCGTGAAACGTCTTGTTGAACAAAATATTACTATAAAATGTACTCAAAATATATTAAATTTGAAGAATTTAATATTAAAGTATTAAAAATATTTAAAAATAATAATATTTTCTATTTTATATTGATTAATTTCTTATTATTTCTCTTCTAATTGTTCATTATATTTGTCATTTTATTATAACACCGCCTTAAATTAAAATCATTTTCTTTTGTTTAATACTAAACAAGCTAGCTCATGAGCCAGATCACTCGTACACTTAAACTTCAACTAAAGTTCAAACTCAATAAAATCAATCAAGCTCCAGCTCAAGCTCAAGCCAAGAGCGACTCTAGCTCGACTTGACTCATTTACACCCCTACCTCAAACCTTTCAAACTAAACAAACCCCACGTCCTATATTTGCATAACTATATGCTCGAAAAATTAAGTGATAAATTGATTGTTGTATTACTAGCTTTTACATTTTCTTACATAATGAGGGTTTGAATTGGAAGATTTTTTTAAAAAACCTTAAAATACTTATTTGTAAACTCAAATTCAGCCACCTCAACTGTGCCCTCTCCCCTTTTCCCTAAATAATCTTCACATTTAAATTATGTTTTATTTAAGACTTTTATGTTATATTTATCTTAAAATAAATGCAATATATTTATATTACACACAAATTATTTTCAATATCTAAGATAAAAAAAATAAATAAATGAAAGGAAAAAAGAAAAGTCATGGAAGCGAGATTCCATTCCAGCAAAACTGCAGGAACTGAAAGACAAAATAGAATGGAGGGTATGATGATTATAAGGAGGAAAATGGAAGAGGAGAATTGATATCATGCCTCTCCTCATGATGGCTTGCTCCCCAAACCGACCCCAACCTCATCACACCTATCAAAACTTGCAGCCATGGGGAGGTAATCATGGGACCTACCCACATCCCATCTGTTCAATTGNTTTTTAAACATGCTTAAACAGCAAACATACATATGTATTTACAAATATAACACCCAAAGTTTGATATAACAGATGGTGTAAACAACCAAAACGCAGTGAATGAAAAAAAAATATTGAATCCAAAAAATAGACCAACTAACCATTAATTCACCATGTGATTCTGATGTATTAACATATCTAATGCCTATATTAAATAATTAAAATAAACCTTAATGTAGAAGCCACGACATATAAGCCAAGTTATTGTAAATGAACCTTCAATGGTTCATCCCCTCTAACTGCAAATACTCTTACATATTAATTCAGTTAAAATGAATGGTTTCATGCCAACAAAATTGCATCAAAATATTCTATACAAAAAAACTGGCCGAGATAGGTTTTGAAACCAATATATATGCTTTGAGAAAAGTTGAATGCATTATTAATTTGTGTTGCTACCATCCCAAAGCAGATCCAAGAATTTTAAAACAAAATGCTTTTATGCATGGGTACAAGCATCCCAACTGATACCATACTCTGAAGGAAAACAACTTAGTTAAGCACATACAAGCATCCCAACTGATTCATTCAAATAAATTGAAGGAATCACCAACAAAAATAAATTAAGCTTACTTAATATAAATAGTTATAAATGAGTTTATCTTCCTATTTGTTGATCACATCTTTGATGCACATTTTCTCCTCACTCATATTTAATCCAAAATTTAAACAATAGAAACAACTGAGAAACTATGTTCATGAAAGATAAAAATTCTCAAAATTTAAATACCATAGTCATGAAGACATGATTTTTGAGTCAAGCATATGTGCAATGTCACCATTAAATGTCATCTATAACATATGTTTAATATGACAAAAATAATTAAACATAATCAAATGACATAATATGTAATCAAATCTAAATGCATTGGCTTATGTCATTTGTTATTTGCTCTCTCAAACTGTCATCTCTGAAGCGCCTTCACCATCTGGGGTTTGTGACTCAGGTGAATCAATATTGATTTGTGGGATGGAACGTCCAACGTGGTATTCAAATGCCTCGGGTGGTATTTGCAATGAATCTTCTTCTATGACGACAAACTCTGTATCTGTCCTGGATTGATGTCGTCTAATGAAGTTATGTAGTGTCATTGTTTCCACCACAATCTGGACTTGTTTTGTAACGGGATAAGTTGGCATATCACGTAGAATTACCCATTTTTTTTCTAAACCCCGAACGATCTCTCAATCACACCACGCAAGGATGAATGTCTTTTGTTAAAAAATTCTTTCTTTCCTCGTGCAACCCCGCTCGATCTCTCGAAATCAGGTATATGATATTTTGTTTTTGGATATGGCTTCAAATATCCCTTTTGCATAGGAAACCTGACATCTACTAAGTAGTACTTACCTGAGTAAGGGTTTCTTTCATTTAGAAATTTTAAAGTAATTAGGATGGTCAAAAGCTCAGCACGATTGTCATACCTAGTGGTGGATAAGGGAAACCATATTTTCTATTGCTAGTAGCAAACTTGAAAATGCGGTTGTCATGTGTGCTACATTCCCATCCAGCCATCACATATGTGAAACACATATTGAAATCACAAACAGACATTATATTTTGTGTTGGTGATCTGCATCATCCAATGTATGCAACTTTCTCTATTCCAGAAAGACATGCGTCGACATGTGTTCCCTCAATAGCTCCGATACAATTTTTGTATGAATGAATTAATCAATAATAAGATCATATGTGTGAAATTTTATTAACTAACATTTAAATATGGGAAGCACCTTAAAGAACGGCATATAACGAGGGTCACTCGCAATATGTGTGGGAATGGACTGAAAAGTTGGGTCCTCTGGTTTAACCATTTGACGGACCAGACTCACCAGTGCATTCAACCCAGCTGATATCTACTTATGGTTTCGGAGGAATGTTGAAACCATTCCATAGCTCCTCTCATCGATTCATTCTGGGCCCAAATGTAGACTGTTATTGCCAACACATCTTTAGATGTTGTTCTTGCTAATCCTTGAAGTCCGTGGAGGGTCCGAAGTTCATTTAGGAGGTCAAGCAAAATGACTTTTGTCATATGAAACATATTTGCAAAACGTGTCGGGTGACCACGCAATAACTCTGTGATCCATCTATCTCTAATATTGGTGGATGTCATGCATGGGTTTCGAACAACATATACGTTGTAGTAATGGTATAACAACGTAAGGGTGAGAGTAACAATTCAGATTTGATTAATTTGTCCTTCCTCCATAATGTAAAATCTAGGAGAAAGGTAGACTTTTAAACCAGATAGCAAATAGTTATGTAATATCAGTAAATAATAAACAAAGATTACGTGCAAGTAAATTTGACTGTATGCAATATAAATATGAAGAAAGTTTCATACATGCCGCACATTTCATTGATATTTTCATATGTAAACATCAAAGTTCGATATGTAGCTAACATATTGAAGGATGAAAGAAATACAATACGCATAACGAGTACATCACATAAATAGAAAATAAGACAGCAAGCATTCATCAAACAAATAGTCAATGAAGTTACATATATAGCATTCAATCTTTCATAAAAGAGCGCAAGTAAAGAAGATGAAATTTTGGGTCTAAAGTCTCAAAGAACTGCCTCCGGGTAGAGTTCCCTAGCAACTTGACATACTTAACATACATATCCTGGTCTTCCTTAATGTCAGGATATGTATTAAGGATCTTAACACACTCATGAATTGTGCTGTCCTTCGCAGTTTTGGAATTATTTTTGGAAATTTCAATCAATCTCTCAATAGAACCTCTAACAAATGCAAAGCCTTTTTTATTTTTTGCAGGTCAGGGGCGCTTTGTTCCACCAGTCAATTAAATATCCATGTTGATTTGGCTGGGACCTTCTCCTGAATCATTTATATGCTCTGTTTTTATATACTCTGCTAGGTTTGCAACACCCTGTTCATTAGGGGTGAAAAAATGAGTTCTTGTTGCTACAACACCAGTAAACATGTCATCCAACTTCTCCTCCAAAGCTGGTTCAATTCTAGTAAATTTGAATTTTAAATTCTAATCAATATTCCAAACATATGTCTCTAAAATTTACTTGAAATAGTGATGTTATTACCGCTAACTTTTCTGTCCACCATTCCTCAGGTGCATCAATTGTCTGCTTTATTGGATCTCATCTCAATCTAGTTTATCCCCTTTTAAGCTCTTTCCAAAGTTTCCAGTCCTTCTTTAATTGATCTTATTTATTCTTTAGTTTCATCCTATCGCAATCTCTCACAGTTATTTCTTTGAATTTAATTGTGATATTATGCCAACCTTCTTTATTAAAAAAAATTGTGGGTCGATTTCCCAATTTGACCTCCCTTATGCATAGATCACAAAAAATATTAGTAGCCTCTCTATCCCACATAGCCGATGAACTAGAGTCTTTAGATTTACTCATCTTTTACTGTCATATCAACGGATGGTTAGAAGGCATTATGACTGAAAATGAAGCACTTAAGATATGGAATATGCATATGTAAAACAAAATTCAAAAAAGATAATGAATTAAAATATATATTGGTCTATGGGTGAAACATATATGCGTTTTTCATATAACCATCATTTGTGAAACCTTTTATTTTTTATTTTTCTCTATTATTATAATATCACTGTATTTGAGTAATAACCAATTGAAATTTGAAATACAGAGCATATTAAAAATTCTAAACCAATGCTAGCAAAAACAACCCAACAGACCATAAACCATAAAACCTATTTTCTTCACCCAACTTTCCAATTATTAACCAACAACCCAAATGACATCATCATAGCCTCTTAAAAAATCTACTTGAAAAAGTAATAACGCCTTCATACAAGTTAAGAAAAGGGTCTCATCGAAGCAAAAAATGTTAAGTTGCATAAATAGTAACACATTCATTGAAGTACACATGTTTATCACCATCTCGGTAATGAAATGCTAAGTGCACACTATTTACATATCTTATACCAAAACCTTATTTTTTACTTGTATACCATCCAAACCTTTCAAATCACAAAAAAACTATAACTATATTTACTTTTAAGAAAGTAAAACACGCATTCTAATGCATAGGTAAGATGACATATATGTAAAAATCAAAGTAGAGGTAAATCTTCCNCAAGGAATTCCTCACAATTGTTACACTCTAATGGTAACCTTCAAGGCCTCTAGCACACTTTAGACTTCCTAGGCTACCTCCTCTCTTCTCCATTTTTGGCCAAAATGTTCTTTCAAAGTTGTAGATGAGCTTTCCTAAGAGTTGCCTAAGCATCCCTTCAAAACTTGGCCTCATCCAAAGCTTCAGTAGGCATAACCGTCGATCTCTCCGTCGGCGGCCTCAAGGGCACCGTCGGCGGGCTTCTATATGATTTTTGTCCTGTAGTCTCAGGAAAATGTCGCCGTCGGCGGCGTCATGGGCGTCGTTGGTGGCCTAGTTCAAATCTTCGCATTTTGGTCCTTTTCGCTCCAAATTCGCTCCTTTTTGCTTCTTTTTGCTCTAATGACCCAAATTCATCATTCCTGCAACAAAACATCAAAAATACCTTTCTTTAAAGTGCAATATCATCAAAAATAGTATAAAATATGTATGAAAATCTCAACATATTTTCCTTTGGTCACAAGGTGTGGAGACCAAGAAAGAAGTTGACCTTCAATCAACGCCCAATGATCTTGAATCTTCATAAGTAAGATCTTCAACTTATTTGTCTTGCACAATATTAGGGAAGTATAGATTCCCTAACCGCCCACACATGAGGCAACCAAGAATTTTTTCTTCTTGTCTTTCACCTTATTTTCAAGTCTCTATAGTTAAATCATGAGACCTGAGGCAAATTGGATGTAGCCATCATGGCTGATCCTAAATGATAAGAGGTTGTTGAAGACTTTAATCGACCATTGGATTTTCATCATTCAAATAAAAAAGTATGTGACTTATAATGACAGTGACCAAATTAGGAAGACATTGGACAGAAATGATCCTATAAAGGTTGAAGATCGACCACAACTCTTGACAAAAGAGTAGGCAAAGAACCATCCTAAAGAGATCTTTGTAAGAAACTTGGTCAGGAGAAAAGTACTCGTGGCCCACTCATGGCTAGCTACTAGTCACAGGAGAATATTAGGATCAAGAATGTTACAGTCCTGAATGTCATTCATGTCTGCCTTAGAGGAATCGAATCCTCCATAGCATAAATTGAACCAAACAATTATTGAGAAAACTTCCAAATCATGGAGCTGGAGATACTTAACCATAAGAAGGAAAAGGAGAAAGGAAAGAGGGGAAGGATACATGGAAAAGATAAGAGAGTAACGGTTCTCAACCACCACCAAAATCACACATATATACAAGAACAGGCAATACATGTGGAGGTGAAATGCCACTAACAAAACCGACGCAACAGATTACATGTTACTCGGAGTAAAGTAATGAAAACTAAAAATAGAAATTATATTTTATTTATTTATGTTTAGAAAAGGTGGGGTACATTGCACATAACCCCAGAAATTACCTAAGAAAGAGAACTCCACACTATACGATTGCTCGCCATAGTACTTGAGATAAGCCCTCAATGAGAAAACTTATCATACATTAACTCTCTTCCCAACATGCAAAGATCATCATGACCATCCCTCAATCAAGCAGTGAGACTCTCTCTGACGATCGACACCTCTGATCACAAGCAATCATCCCCCTTGAATAACAAGCATCTCCCCCAAAAAAATAGAAAACTCCTCGCAAAAAGAAAAACCCTATCCCTACACTCGATCGACTCTCTCTAGAATTTCAGCAATTCTATCATTATCTCTCTGAGGATATCCCATAAAGTAAAGGAAATTGCTCCTCTATCTTTGAAAAATGGTGCACTATAAAGTTGGAGGACCCTTTGTGCCCACCAGTTGCCTCACAATGTCAGAAGAAACCTGATAACCCACACTCTGACCCCCGCATAGGGAAAAGTTTTCCACCATCCTATGTCGCTCAACACTGTGCTCCATAACACCTTGCCCCACTATGGTTGATTCCACCGCTTCCACATCCCCAAGGGTTACTTGCTCAAAAACAATCATATCGTTCGCGAGACCGGCATCAGTATCAATCAACACAGAATTGATAGCCAAGACTTCATTAACTGCACCAAAGAAAGAGATACAAAAGATAATTCAAACTTGATACCCAAAATTTGCCCCCATTTAGACGTGGAGTAAGAAAAAAGGTCCTCTCCAACTTTCTCTAGCCCTTTAACCTTGGAGGAAAAGCTACTCTTGGTCGGTCAAAGCTATGCCTCAGCTTCTATCGACGCCCCGTCAATGCGTCCTTAGGGAACCACTGCCCCCGCAACAGCCTGAACGGATATCCCTTCTCCTCTGACAGGAACGTTTAACTTCGATGGATGCTCTGTAATGTGAACATTAGAATTGCTTCCAGGCTACTCCGTAGCCCTCTCATGCAACGAGATTGCAAGGAAACTCAAAGGCCCGACTTGTTCATCGTGCTTCTCAAAGCGCGGTTTCTGCGCAACACTCTTCTAGGTTAACTCCCTTAGGGAGACCTCACTCCCCAGCTTCTACTTAGTGTCTGGTTTGCGAGTCTTCGCCCGCATGCCACCTATAGCCTTGAAGAGGGCATCCTTGTCGGCAGGTAACGACCTCTGCTGGACATGATAGCAAACGCAAATGGAGGGCACAAGTTCTCAAGTGTAGAAGAGAGAAGAAAAGAACGCAAACTCTCCTTGTCCCATAGCCTATTTAAAGAGGGTTGGACACGAAAATCTAGGGAAGTTCATTATTTCACAATAATTTTGTTTCATTATTTCTCACTTGTTTTAAAAATTCTCTTGTCCTCATGTATTGTGCAGCCTCTGAGAAGCAAGATAATCTGAAAAATAAATATGTATATGCAAAATATGTCAGCTTGAATATTGAAATAAATGACTAGCTTGGATGGTAGATACGAACGACCAAAATAGGATTTTAATGATCATTTGGGTTGGATACTAGCGAAGGATTTGTTTCGTTCTAGTGATCAGAGGAACATACCAAGGAACTTCTCGAAGAGTGGCGATCGGCCCATAGGATGATCGACAAGAAATGTCCTTTTTTGGACCAACAGTCAGCATACTCAAGGCACAACAAACAACTCACGAGTTTCTAATCGACCGAATCAGTCCTCCGATCTTATTATACGTGAATATTTTTGTAATTACCAAAAAAACCTCAAAAAGCCTAATAATGAAATCATTTATATGTAAAGGTTACGCATCTGGTGTTGTTCCCTCCCTCCCTCCCTCCCTCCCTCTCTCTCTCTCACGTCTAAAACTATTAAAATTTTATTTGATGTTGCAAAAGATATGGATGGAGAAAGAGCACCATTATAGGTTTTTTGGTAATTTTTGGGGTTTATCTCAATTAATGTTTAATAACTCTTGTAAATTCAATTTAATAAATCATGTGGTGATTAAATCCCAGAAACTCTTCGGTATGTGATTTGATTAATTCTATTAAATCTTGTGAAACTTTTTCAACAACTTTTTTCAGAACTTAAATACTTTAGTTCAAATTAATTTAATTTATTCTTAATTATTAATTATATTAATTATTAATTAATGATAGGTTAAATTATTTAATCATTAATTAACTTTTTTAGAATAAGTTCTCATGAATCAGCGTGTCATTATTTATTAATAAGTATAATTTAATTATATTTAATATAATGCAATAATTCNTAATAGTATTACTTCATGCTTCCCCTATTGTTACTGACCATATATTCAGTAAAAATGTATGGAGAAGAAATCACAGGGAACAGTAAAATGTATGGAGAAGAAATCGCAGGGATTCAGTAACATATCACAATCAATTATTCAGCAAAATATAAAGCAACTTTAATACAAAATGGAAGGGACAGAGCATTATAGCAATAGATTCNTAATAGTATTACTTCATGCTTCCCCTATTGTTACTGACCATATATTCAGTAAAAATGTATGGAGAAGAAATCGCAGGGATTCAGTAACATATCACAATCAATTATTCAACAAAATATAAAGCAACTTTAATACCAAATGGAAGGGACAGAGCATTGTAGCAATAGCTTATAGCGTCAACTAAATACCCTAAAACAATCAAATCGCAGGGAACAAAGCATTGCATCAATATCTTCTAGACTCACAAAATACCTTTAACGAATCAATAACTTCGAATAGCATGGAGACCATACGAACAAAACAAGAAAAAAAAATTTTCGGTTCATACGAATAAACACTGTTCGAAGAAAGGTAGGGATGGGGAATGCAGAAGAAACCCTCTGGATGCTTCAAACATATCACAATAACAGTGGATGTACATTTTTACCGGATCTACTTGCATATCCAAATCAGATCTAGGTTTTAGCCACCAAACACTTCCAAACAGATGGATCGAGTGAAATCTCTCGGTGAAATAGGGGAAAGGATGGAGGAGCCGAGCGAGGAAAATGAGTTTTGTTACCTGCGGATGTACGACAGCGAGATCAACGTCGAATGTTCGAAGGAAAATGTCGGCTGCGCGCTGAGGGAGCAGAGTAAAAAAATGAAACCCAAACGAGAATCGCGGGGATATACTCGCGATCCGCGTGTAGTGTAATACAAAAAAGCTGTTCCAAAAAACGCATGTAAAACGAGATATCCAAATACTAGGGCGGTGTTTTTAAAAACGCCGCCGCACATTTAAGCTGCCTCAAACGGGCCATAAGTCTATTAAATCTTGTGAAACTTTTTAACAACCTTTTTCAGAACTTAAATACTTTAGCTCAAATTAATTTAATTTATTCTTAATTATTAATTATATTATTTATTAATTAATGATAGGTTAAATTATTTAATCATTAATTAACTTTTTTAGAATAAGTTCTCATGAATCAGCGTGTCATTCTTTATTAATACGTATAATTTAATTATAGTTAATATAATGCAATCATTTNACAAAACACGAAAAAAAAAATTTCGGTTCATACGAATAAACACTGTTCGAAGAAAGGTAGGGATGGGGAATGCAGAAGAAACCCTCTGGATGCTTCAAACATATCACAATAACAGTGGATGTACATTTTTACCGGATCTACTTGCATATCCAAATCAGATCTAGGTTTTAGCCACCAAACACTTCCGAACAGATGGATCGAGTGAAATCTCTCGGTGAATTAGGGGAAATGATGGAGGAGTCGAGCGAGGAAAACGAGTTTTGTTACCTGCGGAGCTACGACGGCGAGATAAACGTCGAATGTTCGAAGGAAAATGTCGGTTGCGCGCTGAGGGTAGCGGAGTAAAAAAATGAAGCCCAAATGAGGATCGCGGGGATATACCCGCGATCCGCGTGTAGTGTAATACAAAAAGCTGTTTCGAAAAAAGCATGTAAAACGAGATATCCAAATACTAGGGCGGTATTTTTAAAAACGCCGCCGCACATTTAAGCTGCCCCAAAAGGGCCCTAATTCTATTAAATCTTGTGAAACTTTTTAACAACCTTTTTCAGAACTTAAATACTTTATTTCAAATTAATTTAATTTATTCTTAATTATTAATTATATTAATTATTAATTAACAATAGGTTAAATTATTTAATTATTAATTAACTTTTTAGAATAAGTTCTCATGAATCAGCGTGTCATTATTTATTAATAAGTATAATTTAATTATAGTTAATATAATGCAATAATTTAATCTATCATCTAATTTTTATTTATACATATAATTAAATAAAAAAAGGAACATAAATCATTAGCAATAAATCTTCAGTAAAACCAGACTAAACCTCTTAAAAATCATTATTTCGTAAATTATTAAGTTAATTAAAACAAATACTTTTTNGTGGATGTACATTTTTACCGGATCTACTTGCATATCCAAATCAGATCTAGGTTTTAGCCACCAAACACTTCCGAACAGATGGATCGAGTGAAATCTCTCGGTGAATTAGGGGAAATGATGGAGGAGTCGAGCGAGGAAAACGAGTTTTGTTACCTGCGGAGCTACGACGGCGAGATAAACGTCGAATGTTCGAAGGAAAATGTCGGTTGCGCGCTGAGGGTAGCGGAGTAAAAAAATGAAGCCCAAATGAGGATCGCGGGGATATACCCGCGATCCGCGTGTAGTGTAATACAAAAAGCTGTTTCGAAAAAAGCATGTAAAACGAGATATCCAAATACTAGGGCGGTATTTTTAAAAACGCCGCCGCACATTTAAGCTGCCCCAAAAGGGCCCTAATTCTATTAAATCTTGTGAAACTTTTTAACAACCTTTTTCAGAACTTAAATACTTTATTTCAAATTAATTTAATTTATTCTTAATTATTAATTATATTAATTATTAATTAACAATAGGTTAAATTATTTAATTATTAATTAACTTTTTAGAATAAGTTCTCATGAATCAGCGTGTCATTATTTATTAATAAGTATAATTTAATTATAGTTAATATAATGCAATAATTTAATCTATCATCTAATTTTTATTTATACATATAATTAAATAAAAAAAGGNATTCAATCTATCATCTAATTTTTATTTATACATATAATTAAATAAAAAAAAGTAACATAAATCATTAGCAATAAATCTTCAGTAAAACCAGACTAAACCTCTTAAAAATCATTATTTCGTAAATTATTAAGTTAATTAAAACAAATACTTTTTGTTACCTAATTAAGATTATAATTAAATTTTATATTAATCTAATATTTACTCTAATTTAATTAAATTAAGTAAATTAAATATTTATTTCCTTATTAATTCCTTCTGCCCAATCCCAATCCACCGAGGGAACTTCGTGTCGAGGTCTCGATTGATCCCAATTTCTACTGTAGACCTACCATGTGGCCCATGAAAAAGACTTGTCGGCGTGACGAGACGTTGCGAAGAACTCAATGGGCGCCTAGGTATTTTTTTCCTTTTTCCCTTCTCTCCCTTCGTGCATNCCCAATCCCAATCCACCGAGGGAACTTCGTGTCGAGGTCTCGATTGATCCCAATTTCTACTGTAGACCTACCGTGTGGCCCATAAAAAAGACTTGTCGGCGTGACGAGACGTCGCGAAGAACTCGATGGGGACCTAGGTATTTCTTTCCTTTTTCCCTTCTCTTCCTTCGTGCATTTTAAATCCTGCTAATTTCGTTAAACTCACAAATATATTAAATACAAATTTAACACTAAGAATCAATCAAATTTAGCTTTAGGCCTCGTTTGATGGGGAAATACTTAGGTACGGAAGATGCACGCAGAATTGGGTGCGGAGGAATGTTATTCAAAGGGTATTTTGGGATTATATCCGTGTTATTAGGGATATAGCCTCACTATAACCTCCAATAACCTACAAATAAGTTTCACAGTTATATTTTCATATATTTGTCGGTTACTTTATATATTTATAGGTTACTTGAGGTTATTACGAGGTTATAGTGAGGTTATACCCCTAATAACACGGATATATACTCACAATATCCTTTGAATAATCTACTTTACGCACCTAATTTTGCGTACGTCTTCCGTACTTAAATATTATCCGTTTGATGACACGGTACAACTCCGTTCTAGTTTAGAGAAAGCCGAGGAAATGAAACGTATCATATCCTCGATGTTTCAGCACGCAACATTTCTAGAACTTCGCCTGTCGCACCGCTCCGTTCCGCTCTTGCAAATAAAATTATCCAAAATAAACTCCATCCTCTGCAGTAATCTCATTATCGCCGTCGATCTATCACCAGAGCTCAAACTTTGACAGCATATCTTTGAGGAATATAAATAAAGGATATTGTAGCCTTTGTGTTTGAAAAGTTACCATTAATCAAACGGATTGTTACCTGTAATGAATCACTGTTTATGTTAAAGCTGTGTTTAATTGAACTTTTCTAAAAGTTGAAGTTTTCCCAAGAGAAGACTTCATAAATCCAAGTATTTTAAGAGGTCGAATGGAACATTTAAGTGTATTTCAGTTCAATCCTCCTTAAAGTTTATACCAAACAACCCCTTAATATGATAGTGGTTTGTAGATTATATGGCCGATGTGATTTAAGTATGTGTATTCACTATTAAGCAAATGTTCATAAATATTATATGATATTATATGAAAACTTGCAAAGCTTTTCTTCCGCCATAAATATGATGATGTAATTGACCAAACAACTTAGGAAAATTATTTTGTCAGGACTTCTAACGTAAAGAATCATTCGTAGTCCAATGAAATTGCGCCACGTGCCGGTGACAGAAAAAAAAAATATCTGCCCAGTAACACAGAAGAATATTTCTCCCGTGTTATTCATGTGTTATTGTGTTATTATAACACCGAGAATATTCCCAGAATACAATAACACCTGAATAACGTACAATAACACTTGAATAACAATGAATAACACGCGGTAAATATTCCTCTGTGTTAACCACCCGATTTTTATTTTTCCTTATCACCACCACGTGATCTGATTTCATTGGACTCCGAATGGTTCTTTATATTAGGAGTCCTGACCATTCGGAGTCCTGACAGAATAATTTCCAACAAACTTAAAAGATTGGCAACTAGTGGGAGAACAAAATGTATAAGATATAAAGGATAATATCATTGCTTTCTTTTTTCTTGAAAAGTTTAAGATCTACAAACATCATAAATATCATTTGCAAGAATAATGTGATAGAAGAGTGAAGAATTAGACTTCATTTGTAATATCATTAAAGTTTCATGTAAAAAAGCCATGCTGTTCATTAAACAATATCATTCCTTCCAAGCTCCCACTTTGGTAGCTCACCTTTATAACTCTTAGGTTTTTGTAAGATATTCTTTAATGATATCTTTAATCTTTCTTAGATTGAAAGGATTTTGAACAGAAGATGAATGTCTTGTGTTACCTTCAATAATCAAGGAGAAAACTTTAGGCATTATACTTGTAAACTCTAGTGGCGAGCAAGTGGAACTTCGGCGAAGCGTTAGAAGCTTGATAGCGTTTGTCGGACCACGTAGCAGTGTTATTGCCCTTTCATAAGAATAGTGCAAATAATTCTTCACTCTTCTTCAGAAGTCTTTGTGAATACTTGCACACTTATAATGAAATAATGTACATATTGTGTATATGATGTGGCTATTTTGTTTGTTGGAAAAGAAATGTAAAATAAAATAAAAATTACATAGAAGAAATACAGTGTTATTAAAATACTTCAGAGGTATTTAGTTGATTGTATGATAAATTCAAAAGAAAACATTTTTGATTTGATTATCAATAGAACAAATTTATTTTAATAGTATAATGACGGTGGTCTATAATTTTGACACATCAACAATTTTTGTGAAGGGGCAACAGGCCAAAGTTGAGATGGTGGTGAAAATGGCAAAGGCCGATAANGAATAGTTCATATATCATGATAATAAATTTTATATTATTCAAAAGTGTTTATTTAGCATAAATGTTGGTCATAATGTAAAACTTAGATCAAACAAGTATTAAATTATTCTAGTTATTTTTTTTCTTTATAGAGAGTTTCTTAAAGAGCTTTGTATTATTGTGAAGTATACGACGATCGACAAGCTGGTTTACATTTCATTTTATGAAAATTCATTTTACATGTTAACAAGTAGTTTAGGAGAATTCATTTTGTTTTGGCATGCATCTATAATTAATACTATGATAAAAAGCATTGAGTTGGAACAATAAAATTAGATTAGAAGATTTATTAAGGCGATTTAGTAGCTCGGTGGTTGAGCAAATTTATTTTTGCGGTGAGACTTATCATGCTCGAGCTCTCAAAACCCCTAAAAATATATAATGTTTAAAGTGATGTAAGAAATATAAATATAATGTTAACCAATACTATAGATAATTGTATGAGTGAAAATGGTAGAGAATAAAAACTCCTCCTCTATTATTAGCTAAAGCGTCAAAAGCATTGTTGATGGGGAATTATTTTGAAAGTTAAAAAGATTTTGGAGAGAGATGCGGAAATGGATTCGAGAGATTTAAAACAAAATTTTGGACAAAAACACATAAAATTATGAAAAACGGATAACACCAAATTTAATGTGGAAAAACATAAGGATGAGAGAAAATCACAGAGTCCTGCTACACTGAGATATCCTTTATAAAGAAAATGAGGAGAATTAGATAAATTACACCACACTCAAGCCTCATCACACTATGGAACTCAAGAACACTCATTCCTCTCACCCTTATACAAGAGAAATCAAAATGTCATCCTCAACATGCACACACATTCTCGAAGCGAAGCCAAAACTTGAAGTGAAAACTACCTGAGCTCGATTACTGACACTGGGGTGTCATGATAGTGGCACTATGGTGATCCGAAAAGCATTAGGGCGTTGAAATTCAGATGTTACAGTGTCAAACACTCAAATTTTGAAACCTGGACCGAACACTGCAATGTTGTGGAACTTTTAGCTTAGGCACTGCATCTGGACACTCTGGTGCTCCCCTCTAGGTGTTGGAGTGTAGTGCTCTCAAATTCTAAAATCTTTGTTGAGCACAAGGGCACTACCTTCTAGGTGTTAGGGAGATTTGCATAGTAAAAAAATATTCATCGTACTCTCTAACACTCATTGTCAAGCTTAATACGAAAAATTGAGGGCTTTGAGTGACCAATTGATTAGCACAATCATGTTCCATATAATAACAACCGCCCCCTTAAAAACTACTTACAATTTCATTATATTCCTTCAAATATGCAGCATCTTCATAACTATAAACTATAGTGTAGCCCAACCTTATCTCATCTTTTCTGAACTCCAATTGAAGCCAAGCATAGCTTTAATTTTTGTACTATTACAACCTTAACATATCTGCAGGATTCTGAGTTTTATGTTTCTTTTTCAAGGATAATTGACTATCTTCTAGGAGAAGAATAAATAATACCTTAGTTGAATGTGTTTCATCCTAGAATGAAATATGAAGCCTTTGCTAAATTTTTGGCACTTACAATTATTATGCAGCTTTCCATTTCCTTGTACCTTGTAAAGTTTTTCATAAAGCTCTGTGGATAAATCATTTCTTATTAGCCTCAGTGATAGCAATATACTTAGCTTCTATAGGTTATAAAACAATAATTTCTCTTAAGCTGGAAACCCAGCTCACTACAATGTTCCCCAAAGTGAAGATATTATACGTTGTATCTCTTCTGCCATCAATATATCATATAAAATTTTAATTTACATATCTCTATATATTAATCCATGCACTTCCAAAACAAAAATGTTTTGTTGATTGTTCGTCTCAAATATCTTAGAATCTACTTCACAATCTCTCAATTATGTTTACCTAGATTACTCATATACTTACCACTCTCACTACATGTCAACAACTGCTCTTGCACATATCATTGCATTCATCAAACTTCTAATTGCTAAAGAATAGGGGTTCTTTTCATCAACATTTACTCAAATTTGGACTTAAAAAATTGTTCCTTATATAGTTTAAAATGAATAACTAAGGGAGTGCAAACTGATTTTGTCTTTTTCATTTTGAATGATCTATATTGGATCTTTTCACAGTATTTCCAAGTTAACTTCAATATACCTCCACTTTTACCTCTATTAATTCACATAATAAAAAAAAATTTAGTTGAACCTAAATCTTTCATTTAAAACTCCCTTGATAATTATTCTTTCAATTCTTTAATCTTCTCCATTTTTTACCATCCAATTAGTATGTTATCTACATATAAAAGAAACACAAAATAACATTTATCAAAATTTTTAATAAGGTAATAATGATTTAACTAATATTTCATGTACTCAGTATCTAACATAAACATGATGAATCTTCTATACCACAATCTTGATGTCTTCTTTAATCCATAAAGGCTCTACTTTCCATCATTTTTTTGAAATCCCTTCATGACAAGCACCGTCTTTTAGTATTTGTTACCATCTGACCCTTCCTTAGCTTGTAAAGCTACTTGTTGTGCAATGCATTTTTGTCATCTTATAGTTGTGTCAATTCTCATATTTAATTAGAAACTGTTGATCACATCTCATCATCCAATGACAAACTTTCACTTCTTTGAGTCATCTACTCAAATGGCCTCATCATAACACTCTAGTCCACCATTGTCAATCAGTAATAAATAGTAAAATGAAGGAGAATACAATTTTCTTGATTGTGAGAATCAATAAGACCTCCTAACATCAGTATCATGTGTTTGAAAACCTTATGTACTTCATCGGATTGAGCACATTTCTTTTCTCGATCTTTCTCATCACTAGTATCTTCTACTAAACATATTTAAAAATATATTCGAAAGTAATTAGTATACGATCATGTGTTTTTTTCTATCCTTTTACATTTCCATTACATTAAATTTTACATCCTTGCTCATAAAATAAGTTTTTATTGTAGTAGATCCACTCTTTGTAGCCAAATTCATTTGTCATACCCAATGAAAGGGCACTTAATAGATTTTGAATCAAACTTACTTCTGAGTCCTACATCAATATGAATATAAGTTGAATAATTAAATACTTTCAAGTGAGATAGATTTACTATTCACTCCAGACTTTTTTAGATAAGCCTTCATTCAAAAGAACTGAAGAACAACAGTTTATCAAATGAACTACAGTGATAATTGCTTCTGATTAGAACTATTCTAACAAGCTTACATGCAACATCATACTATTAACACGCTTTGTGATAATTTTATTCATGTTTTTAAAATCATCATTATATTATGGTATCCTTATTATAGTGAACTCATGT
This sequence comes from Phalaenopsis hybrid cultivar, assembly GCA_002079205.1. Taxonomy (NCBI): domain Eukaryota; kingdom Viridiplantae; phylum Streptophyta; class Magnoliopsida; order Asparagales; family Orchidaceae; genus Phalaenopsis; species Phalaenopsis hybrid cultivar. The sequence goes on along the minus strand of JXCR01095689.1, from coordinate 34,091 downwards.
CTGATTTGTTCTAAAGCTTAATAACTTTTGAACATCTAATCCTGATACTCGCTATCATTATCTGATAGAAGACATTTCAACCTCAAACCTCTTTTACTCTCAACCAAGGCTTTCCACTTCTTAAACACATCAAATACATCTAATTTTCGTTTCAAGAAGTAAATTCATAGCTTTCTTGTGTGATTATTAATTAAAGTCAAAATATATTGATAATCTTCAGAAGACTAAACTAGAGTAGGACTACATACATCATTATGTGCTAACTTCAGCTTTTTATACTTCAGATTTGATCCTCTTTTAACAAAAGTAGCATCCTTTTACTTATCATAAACATAATCTTAACAAAAATGTAAATCTTCCGATTTATAAAAGGAAATTTAATTTTAAAAAGGTGGGACTTCATATATTTTTCAGTCACATAGTCAAGCAAATATTCTCAGAGGCCTGTATGAACCTCAGTTTTAGCTACACCAATAGATTCACATATTTCATGGATCATATAAGTGGTGTCTTCAATGTTATCTTGAGTCATCACCATTGCCCCTTTAATCACATTCCACAAATAATCTATGAAAGTAGTCACATACCTTAACACTATAAGCTGACTCATAGAAATCAGGTTTCTATTGAAATATGTAAATTGCCTAATTTTTCAATTTCTACATTAATGAATTTGACAATCTAATATCAATATTGCTCTTTCCGATAATACTGCAGGTATTTTTGTCTCTAAAATACACATTTCCTAAAACACATTGAGTGTACTTTTAAACACATCTTTATTGTAGTAAGCATGAAAAGAGTCAGCTTGGATTTCATCAGTGGAGACATCTGTAGAGAGATTTCTATCTGGAGATCCAACACCAACGATTTTGGGAGCTTTGCAGGTTTTCTTAAAGTGACATTTCTTCTTGCAATTCCATTATTCACATCTAGCATTTATCTCCCAGGCCTAGAATTTCCTCTCATGGACTTAAATCTTTCTCTATTAATGTTTATAACTAGATTCCTTCCTCTAGTTTCAATATTCAAAGGAGAAGTTGAAGATTCAACACTCACCTTCTTGTAAACTTCTTCATTCAGCACTAACCCCATAATATCATCAAAGTTTAGCCTCATATTTTTAGAAAAATTAGTCACTATCGTAACAAGTCCATCCCAATTACTAATAATGAAGATAAAAGCATAAGTATCCTAACATCATCATCAAACTTAATGCTAACAAAATATTACTAATTTGTCATAGTGTTAAAGTTATTCAAGTGTTTAGTCACCAAACTATCATCCACCATCTTTGTATTAAATAACTTCTATATGAGAAAGGCTTTGTTTTAAGTCAAAGAATTCTCAAACATTCTTGTTGGTGTAACCTTGATATCAGTAATATTCTTTTCATTCACAATGTTGACAACATCATATAAGAAAAGTGAAAGTTGGATCAAACCAACAGCTATTCGATCAAGAACTTCATATCCTTCTGAATTCATAGATTCTGACTTCTTCGTGATTCCATCCAGCAATAAATATAGTTTCTTTTAATACAATTAATGTTTAATTTATATTTTTCAGAAAACAAAGTTCGAACCATTAAACTTCATAAATTTGTACCTCACTTTATCATCCAATTCTCCCACTAGAACCAAAAACTTCAGAAATCATTCAATAATACCATTTGTTTGGGAGAGACATGGAAATTGGTTTGAAAGATCCAAAGTAAAAAACTTGAATTGAAGTGCATAAATATAGATAAAACAAAAAACACACGAGTTAACATGGAAAAAGCCAAGTACAGACAAAAACTACGTAGACACACCACACCAAGATCCATTATGAAGAAAATTGGAAGAATTATACAAGTTACACCATACACAAGCCTCTCTACACTTTGAAACTCAAGAATGCTTATTCCTCTAACCCTTACTCAAAAGACATTGAAATTTCGTCCTAAACAAGTACACACGATCCCACGGTGGAGTCAAAATTTTAAGTGAAAACTACCTGAATTTGGTTACTATTGTTAGAGCGCCTTGTTGGTGGCGTTGCGGACCTCCAAAGGGCATTGGGGCCTTAACCTTCAGGCGTTACAAGGTCGAGCTCTCAAATTCTAAAACCTGGACTAGTTGTTGCAGTGTTACTGGTCTCGACGATCCTGATGTTCGAGTGTGGTGCTCTCATATTATAAAACCTATAATGGGCATGGCAAAGCTGCCATTATAGCGTTGTGTACAGTACAAAAAAAATTTTGCCCCTGAACCTAATAGAACAAGGATGCTCTGATACTCCCATCTAACTCGAGCTTGATCGTCAAAGCTAATGACTTAAGTGACCAATTGACTAACACAATTAGGCTCCACATAACCTTAGGAAAAGCTCAAAATTATTTTTTAACTTCATTTTATATATAATTTTTTTAATTGCATCAAAAATATCTTTAATGTTAAAATGTTAATTAAATAAATATGTATAATTAAAGGTCATGAATATAGCTATATAAATCTTGTAAAATAATATGTATGATGTTTGTCGTTTACGAATTTATTTTTTTATTATTATTTTTTTTTTGTGGGGATCAAGAGTATGAACATAAGTGTAAATATTTTTTTAGTAAACGCAGACAAATTTTTGAAGTAAAATACTAGAATTTGATTAGGTATGAACAATGGGCAGGTGGCCCGATGGGCTCATCATAAATAAGCCTGCTTAGAATGAACCTAGTTGGCTGTAAAAATAAAAATTTGATAGGTCCAGCCCGGTCCGAGCCCTTTAACTTAGTCAAAGTTTGCTTCTGGCCTGACCCAAAAAAATTTGAATTTATTTGGGCTGATTTACATACATATCACATAATTCTTGTTTGCTTGATGTTTAAATTTCTCACACCAAGATTTTAATATTTAGTATTATGAACGATTCAGGTGTGTTTGTTGACGTCGCATCAAAAGTGACAAAATTTTACTAAAAGATTATATAATAAGTGATTATTTTTTATGCATTTTATCTTACATTTGCATCGGTGAACATTAGATCCCAACTCCTATAGCATCGTGAAATATATTTTCGTCATATAATCAAAATTAATTTTATGATGTCAATGAAGCTTTTTCGAAATTATTTACATATGTANTTACTCTAATTTAATTAAATTAAGTAAATTAAATATTTATTTCCTTATTAATTCCTTCTGCCCAATCCCAATTCACCGAGGGAACTTCGTGTCGAGGTCTGGATTGATCCCAATTTCTACTGTAGACCTACCATGTGGCCCATAAAAAAGACTTGTTGGCGTGACGAGACGTTGTCAATGGGCACCTAGCTATCTTTTCCATTTTCCCTTCTCTCCCTTCGTGCATTTTAAATCCTGCTAATTTAGTTAAACTCACAAATATATTAAATACAAATTTAACACTAAGAATCAATCAAATTTAGCTTTAGGCCACGTTTGATGGGAAAATATTTAGAATTGGGTGCGGAAGAAGGTTATTCAAAGGGTATTATGGGGTTATATCTGTGTTATTGGGGTTATAGATATAGCCTCACTATAACCCCCAATAACCTACAAATAAGTTTCACAGTTATATTTTCATATATTTGTCAGTTACTTTATGTATTTATAGGTTACTTGGAGATTATTATGAGGTTATAGTGAGGTTATATCCATAATAACACGGATATATCCCCACAATACTCTTTGAATACTCTACTTTACCTACCTAATTTTGCGTGTCTTCCGTACTTAAATATTTCTCCGTTTGATGATACGATACAACTCCGTTCTAGTTGAGAGAAAGCCGAGTCATATCCTGGATGTTTCAGATTGCAACATTTCTAGAACTTCGCCTGTCGCACAGCTCCGTTCCGCTCTTGCAAATAAAATTGTCCAAAATAAACTCCATCCTCTGCAGTAATCTCATTGTCGCCGTCGATCTATCACCAAAGCTCAAACTTTGGCAGCATATATTGGAGGAATATAAATAAAGGATATTTTAGCCTTTGTGTTTGAAAAGTTACCATTAATCAAACGGATTGTTACCTGTAATGAATCATTATTTATGTTAAAGCTGTGTTTAATTGAACTTTTCTAAAAGTTGAAGTTTTCCCAAGCGAAGACTTAATAAATCCAAGTATTTTAAGAGGTCGAATGGAACATCTAAGTGTATTTCAGTTCAATCCTCGTTAAAGCTTATACCAGACAACCCCTTAATATGATAGTGGTTTATAGATTATATGACCCATGTGATTTAAGTATGTATATTCACTATTAAGCAAATGTTCATAAATAATATGTGATATTATATGAAAACTTGCAAAGCTTTTTTTCCGCCATAAATATGATGATGTAATTGAACAAACAACTTAGGAAAATTATTTTGTCAGGACTTCTAATGTAAAGAATCATTCGTAATCCAATGAAATTGCGCCACGTGCTGGTGACAGAAAAAAAAAAATTCTCCCAGTAACACAGAAGAATATTCCTCTCATGTTATTCAAGTGTTATTGTGTTATTATAACACCGAGAATATTCCCAGAATACAATAATACCTAAATAACATACAATAACACCTGAATAACACTGAATAACACGGGAGAAATATTCCACTGTGTTAACCACCCGATTTTTATTTTTTTTTCTATCACCACCACGTGACCTGATTTCATTGAACTCCGAATGATTCTCTACATTAGAAGTCCTGACAGAATAATTTTCCAACAACTTAAAAGATTGGCAACTAGTGGGAGAACAAAATGTATAAGATATAAAGGATAATATCATTGCTTTCTTTTTACTTGAAAAGTTTAAGATCTACAAACATCATAAATATCATTTGCAATAATGTGATAGAAGAGTGATGAACTAGATTTCATTTGTAATATCATTAAAGTTTTCATGTAAAAAAGCCATGTTGTTCATTAAACAAATATCATTCCTTCCAAGCTCCCACTTTGGTAGCTCGCCTTTATAACTCTTAGGTTTTTGTAAGATATTCTTTAATGATATCTTTAATCTCTTTTAGAATGAAAGGATTTTGAACAGAAGATAAATGTCTTGTGCTACCTTCAATAATCAAGGAGAAAACTTTAGGCATTATACTTGTAAACTCTAGTGGTGAGCAAGTGGGACTTCGGCGAAGCTTTAGAAGCTTGATAGCGTTTGTCGGACCACGTAGCAGTGTTATTGCCCTTTCATAAGAATAGTGCAACTATTCCTTCACTCTTCTTCAGAAGTCTTTGTGAATACTTGCACACTTATAATGAAATAATGTACATATTGTGCATATGATGTGGCTATTTTGTTTGTTGGAAAAGAAATGTAAAATAAAATAAAAATTATATAGAATAAATAAAATGTTATTAAAATACTTCAGAGGTATTTAGTTGGTTGTATGATAAATTCAAAAGAATACATTTTTTATTTGATTATCAATAGAACAAATTTATTTTAATAGTATAATGACGGTGGTCTATAATTTTGACACATCAACAATTTTTGCAAAGGGGCAACAGGCCAAAGTTGAGATGGTGGTGAAAATGGCAAAGGCCGATATTGGTGATGGTAGTAGCGATGACAAGTGGCAATGGCTATCACTGACAGGCACTAATGGTAGTCAGTTGTCAGTTGTTGTGGTGATGATTGGCAGGGCTACGTATGATAATGAAAGTGGCTCGCAATATATTTAAAAATATGCCTAAATCAACATTTTTGAAAACAAAGAGCTGAGTTTCAAACCACTAAATCTATTTTTTTAAAATTTATTTTTGTGAACCAAACATTCATATTTCTAAATCCCATACATCTATAAACTTTATGCCTCAGAGTAGGGTTGTAAGTGTGTCAAGCTGACTTGTGAGTCTACTCGAGTTCGGCTCAATAAGTGGCTCGTGAACTGAGCTCTGTAAACTGCAAGCCAAACTCAAGCTAACCCTTACTCTACTTTTTAACTCGTGAAACGTTTTGTTGAACAAAATATTACTATAAAATGTACTCAAAATATATTAAATTTGAACAATTTAATATTAAAGTATTAAAATACTTAAAAATAATAATATTTTCTATTTTATATTGATTAATTTCTTATTAATTGCTCATTCTATTTGTCGTTTTATTATAACACCACCTTAAATTAAAATCATTTTCTTTTGTTTAATACTAAACAAGCTGGCTCATGAGCCAGATCACTCGTACACTTAAACTTCAACTAAAGTTCAAACTCAATAAAATCAATCAAGCTCCAGCTCAAGCTCAAGCCAAGAGCGACTCTAGCTCGACTTGACTCATTTACACCCCTACCTCAAACCTTTCAAGCTAAACAAACCCCATGTCCTATATTTGTATAACTATATCCTCAAAAAATTAAGNCCAAGAGCGACTCTAGCTCGACTTGACTCATTTACACCCCTACCTCAAACCTTTCAAACTAAACAAACCCCATGTCCTACATTTGCATAACTATATGCTCGAAAAATTAAATGATAAATTGATTGTTGTATTACTAGCTTTTACTATTTTTTACATAATGAGGGCTCGAACTCAAATTCAGCCACCTCAACTGTGCCTTCTCCCCTTCTCCCTAAATAATCTTCACATTTAAATTATGTTTTATTTAAAACTTTTATGTTATATTTATCTTAAAATAAATGCAATATATTTATATTACACAAAAATTATTTTCAATATCTAAGATAAAAAAAAATTAAAANGTTATATTTATCTTAAAATAAATGCAATATATTTATATTACACAAAAATTATTTTCAATATCTAAGATAAAATAAATAAATAAATAAAAAGGAAAAAAGAAAAGTCATGGAAGCGAGATTCCATTCCAGCAAAACTGCAGGAACTGAAGACAAAATAGAATGGAGGATATGATGATTATAAGGAGGAAAATGGAAGAGGAGAATTGATATCATGCCTCTCCTCATGATGGCTTGCTCCCCAAACCGACCCCAACCTCATCACACCTATCAAAAATTGCAGCCATGGGGAGGTGATCATGGGACCTACCCACATCCCATCTGTTCAATTCCATCCACTCGTCAACCCACGCCATCCGGCACCTTCATCAAAATGGATCTTTGAACTTTAGGTACAAAATAATAATGATGATAATTGCTAACTCTCTATATCAATAGCTTGATGATGAATGATTTACTATAATGATGCAATTCTAATATATATTGTAATAGGAATAGTTCATATATCATGATAATAAATTTTATATTATTCAAAAGTGTTTATTTAGCATAAATGTGGTCATCATGTAAAACTTGGATCAAACAAGTATTAAATTATTCTAGTTTTTTTTTTTTTTTCTTTATAAAGAGTTTCTTAAAGAGCTTTGTATTATTGTGAAGTATACGACGATCGACAAGCTGGCTTACATTTCATTTTATGAGAATTCATTTTACATGATAACAAGTTGTTCAGCAGAATTCATTTTGTTTTAACATGCATCTATAATTAATACTATGATAAAAATCATTGAGTAGGAACAATAAAATTAGATTAGAAGATTTATTAAGGCGATTTAGTAGCTCGGTGGTTGAGCAAATTTATTTTTGCGGTGAGACTTATCATGCTTGAGCTCTCAATACCTCTAAAAATACATAATGTTTAAAGTGATGTAAGAAATATAAATATAATGTTAACCAATACTATAGATAATTTTATGAGTGAAAATGGTAGAGCCTAAAAACAGCTCCTCTATTATTAGCTAAAGCATCAAAAGCATTGTTGATGGGGAATTATTTTGAAAGTTAAAAAGATTTTGGAGAGAGATGCGGAAATGGATTTGAGAGATTTAAAACAAAATTTTGGACAAAACACATAAAATTAGGAAAAACGGATAACACCAAATTTAATGTGGAAAGACACAAGGATGAGAGAAAATCACAGAGTCTTGCTACACTGAGATATCCTTTATAAGGAAAATGAGGAGAATTAGATAAATTACACCACACTCAAGCCTCATCATACTATGGAACTCAAGAACACTCATTCCTCTCACCCTTATATAAGAGAAATCAAAATGTCATCCTCAACATGCGCACACATTCTTGAAGCAAAGCCAAAACTTGAAGTGAAAACTACCTGAGCTCGATTACTAACACTGGGGTGTCCTGATAGTGGCACTATGGTGATCCGACAAGCATTAGGGCGTTGAAATTCAGATGTTGTAGTGTCAAACACTCAGATTCTGAAACCTGGACCGAACACTGCAATGTTGCAGGACTTGTAGCTTCGGCGCTGCATCTGGACACTCTGGTGCTCCCTTCTAGGTGTTGGAGTGTAGTGCTTTCAAATTCTAAAATCTATGTTGGGCATAGGGGCACTACCTTCTAGGTGTTAGGGAGATTTGCATAGTAAAAAAATATTCATTGTACTCTCTAACACTCATTGTCAAGCTTAATACGAAAAATTGAGGGCTTTGAGTGACCAATTGAATAGCACAATCATGCTCCATATAATAACAACCGCCCCCTTAAAAACTACTTACAATTTTATTATATTCCTTCAAATATGCAGCAACTTCATAACTATAAACTATAGTGTAGCACATCCCTATCTCATCTTTTCTGAACTCCAATTGAAGCCAATCGTAGCTTTAATTTTTCTACTATTACAACCNTCAAATTTCGGCCCTAAATAGAGCCTAGGTCGGTTCTCCAATAAGTACATCCAAAAGCTCTTCAAAAAGCATGCAAATTAGTCAAAACTTCTACAAACAGGGCTTACAATGACACTGGCATTGTTGGAGCCAAAGGCCCATAATTAAATCCCAAGTTTTTTTTAAATGGCACCATCGGCACCCAAACTGGCACCGTCGGCACTGGGTAAATTTGTACTTCCCCAGTTTTGCTCCAACATTCATCCTTTTTGCTTCATTTTTGCACCAAGTCCTAAAAATCAACAACATGCAATAAAACATAGAAAATACCTTCCATTAAAGTTCAATATCACAAAAAATGAGTATAAAATATGGGTCTAAAAATTCATATATTTTTAGTGTATCAAAATCCCACAAACTTAAATGTTACTTGTCCTCAAGTAATTCCCTTACTACATAAAAATATGACTTATGGAAAAGATTTTAACTTCTAGATTTTCTTATCTAAGTTCACTAAATAAAATACCATCACTTAAGAAAAAATGAAAATAACTCCAGTTAATACTAAAGGTATAAGAATATCTACTAGTCAAGTTTAAGATTTTTGATTCTCTATTCTTTTCAAGGAAAATTACAAATTATTCATATTAAAGCCACTTAGAATATCTATATGAAAAAGAACTTCATTAAACCATACTAGTAAATATGCTAATAGTGAAATATAAGTTTAGAAAATGTAGCCAACCCTTCTTCTTTAAGTTGATTCAAGTGAAGCCAATTTTTAATTAGGCATCTCCTCAAACTTCTCCTTACATCTTTTTTTTTCTCTTTTCTTTTCTTTTCTTTTCTTTTTTTTTTCTTCTGAGGATCATTTTCAATCCTTTTTCTTTCCGTTTTCTTCTTTCTTTTTTTTCTGTGAGTATTACTATATCTGGATAGCCTTTAATGATTTTGAACTTCACTAACCCCTTCCTAAAGTTAAAAACTTTTCACATTCCTTCATTTTATAAATTTATATCAGCTTTAAAGATTTTTATTAAATTTTTAATCTTTTTTTTTCATGAATCTCTATGATTCTTAATACTTCAAAAATACAAATTCCTTTACTAAAAATAGACAAACATAATCTTATTTTATCTTACCAAATAATCTTAATCTCTAAAATTAACCTTTATTATTTAAAAATTTGACTTAAGTTTACTATATATTTAGAAACATAGATATTTTTATATAAAGTTACCCTCTAATACCAAAGGTCATGTTAAAATTTTAAAATATTTTGAAAATATAACTAATTGTGGATAAAAAAATGAGTTTCTTCTCTTTAAAAGGAATTTCTTTTCCCGCCAAACTTAAATTTTTAAAAGATTTTAAATGAAGAACTTAGAAATTAAGGGTTAAAGAAAACTTTTAATACATAAAGAAAAGACATGCCTGTTGAAGGTTCTGATTTAAAACTTAACTCTAAAATATTGCAGGTGCTAATATGAAAAGCTACAAGAAGTAAAACATTAAATAGGACATAATACATATAAAAAAATTGCTGAGAAAGTGTTAACTACAAATACATCCAACAAAGTACTAAAAACTAATAACTTCCAGTAATTTTACATATCTAAAGTTCACAACACAACATACAACAAAAATTAAAGTATCACAGTCCACAAACACATAATCTCAACAATAAAGTACAATTAAACATAAAAAATAAACAAAAATCTAACTAAAGCATCACCAATCATCGTCTTCTTCTTCTTCTTCAACCACGTTCAAATTCTACTACTAATATGGAGTAAAAATAGGGTGAGTAGGAAACTGAACTGAGTGATCACCCTTCATGAATCTGACCATTGCATCATCATAAGTAGCATCGTATTCAAACTTTTGTCTTATCATATCAGTAAAGTGAACATTGCTTCCCTCCGGATTTTCCATTCTATGATCCATTCTCAAAATATCTCCTTGTTGGATCATCATTTGTTCCATAAGTTCTTAGATAGTAGGGGTACTAGAAGTACCTGAAATAGAGGAATATCCCTGGTCCAACTTCCAGATATCCATTCAACATGAGATTCATAAGTATTTATATTGACAAACCCAATAGGTCTTAGAGGTTCAATCCTCTCTTCCACTGGTCTATAATCATTTCTAGCCTATTCACATAACGTGAAGATCAGAGCAAGGTGTGCTACACCTCTAGTAGTCTTTCTAAAAGCTATAGATCTAGTGTTTTTATAAACAATAAAGACTACATCTGTTCTTTTTATCTGCTCGATACAGAAGTTTAAGATGGCTCTATCCCTTGTAACTTCACTATGATGATTTGTTGGTATCATTCTTCCAGTAATAAAATAGTGCCAAACCTTAGATACTACATTTAACATTGAAAGAGGATAGTTTACCTTAACTTTGTTCTTCACCTTCCAGGTTCCTCTTCCATCAGTAAAAAAAGAAATAACCTCATCCAAGGCCTAATTTGTAGTAGAAAATGATTTGTACTGACAGCTATATACATCTTCTAGCTGATAAAATTCATCAATCTTCCTCAGAGTAAACTTCACCATTTTCTTTCGAACAAACACAAAGTCTTCAGAAGTCTCCTTGAAATTTGCGTAGAACTACATCACTACGCTAATAATCACCTCAGCAGTAAATTAACAGAAATTCTCCCACTGCCTAGCATTGATTATTCTCTCAACTTCTCCTCTTGAATTTTTAAATTCTCGATTCGAAATCACATTTTTAGCTGTATGTATACTATTGCATTAAATGTTTGTCTTGTAATTGACAAACTTTTGATCATTAAAATCTACCTTCCTTTTTCCTTTGCTCATTCTAGGTGCCATGATAAATCTACAAAAATTTGATAAAATCCTAATAAATTCCAAAAAATTTTGAAAATCACAATGTGGAACATTTTAAACTTAAATCTACTAGGATTTTCTCAAAATCTTCCAAAAAAATCTCAAAATTGTGGATCTTGGCAATGTAAGATAAATCCTTGGTGAAAATAATAGGAGATTAAAGGTGACTCAAGGGGTAAAAATGGCGTTTCAATGTGCAAATCACAAATTTTAAGGATGTTTGGGTCGGTTTGGGTCGATGGTACTGTCGGTGCCCATCCAACGCCTTCAGCGCCAGAGGCCAAAATTTTATAATTTTGATTTTTTTTAATTTTCAATTTTCTCTCAATTTACTCCAAAATTGATTTAGTCTTTTTGAACATTAATTTTCATCTAAAAATATATCACAAACAAACATTTTCACAAACAATACCAAACTAACTTTTATATATGAAAATACACTTTTACAAATACATTTTTTTAATCACATTTCCACATCTTCAAAGCAAACTAACTTATAATTCAACATCAAAATCAAGCCACAACACTAAAATGCTAACACAAAACTATACACATAATAAAATTTCTAAATCAAAGTAAAGTAAAGTAAATCAAATCCACACAATTACATTAAAACATAAGTATTCTAAAATGGTAGAGAATCTAACTTCTCCAATTAATCTTCCTCTTCTTCGTTTTTTTCTCCTCCTCTAATGTCTCCTATAGACTGGTCATGGACATATAAATTGTAGAAGGGTCAGTATGGGAACTGACTAGTCAAATTTTCATCGATCCATCAATTTTTCTTGATCATCTGTACCAATCCTGCTTCAACTGTTCCTGTATCATCAATGTTCTCCTTCATTCTCCAATATAGGTCATCAAAAAGGTAGTTAAGATTTTCTATTGCATTCTTAATACTCTAAAGCTCTCTTTCTATTTTCTTCATTCTCCTCTCCAAAGATATTGAACTTCCAACTACTGGAAGAATCAATGGTGTTGAAGCATGTGATGAATGATCCAAAATATAATATAATACTTCATTTCCATTCCCTATGCAATTTTCATCAATAGGAATCATCAGCTCCCGAGGTAGTAAAACTTTTCCCAACTTTCATATGAAACTTGAGATTGACTGCAAAGTAATAAAATTGTAAAAGAATGCCCTAGTCCATATTTTAACTTATTCATGATAATACCCATAACAGATTTGAAAATAATTGACCCTATATCAACTGGTTTTTCCATTTGAATGCAATAGTTTAGAATGACACTTTCTTTTGTAACTCTACAAATCTTCATGGTAGGTAGTAGTTTTGCACATATGGAGAAATGCAATTGTTTTGAAATTGGGTTAAGCAGTGAAGAAAAGAAATGCAATTGTTTCCATTTTTGATTTCCCAATTATCATGTTCATCCGTAGGAAGAGTATATACTTCTTGCATCAAATCTTTCAACGAGATAAAATTTGTATAATGATAGATTGGAACGTTTTCTATCATCTACAAATCATTAATCTGAGCTGGAGTAAATGGTACAGCCTTACCTCGAACGAAGACAACTCCTTGAGTAATTCCATGTAGGTTAGCATAAAACTCTTTCACTACCGGTACTACAACTGCAGCGGTAGTGTACCACTTAACTTTACAACGCCTCTGTACAACGATTTTCTCGATCTATGAACTTGGATTACTAACTCCAAGATTGAGAAAGCCTCTCTACTTGATAAGTCTCTTCTTGGTGATGACTTTATCGTATAATCACTGTGTGTCACGACTGATAAACTTTCTTTAATTAAAAACTCCATACCTTGAAGAATTTCTAGAATTGGAAGCCATGAAATTTGAAATTAGGAAGTTTCTGGACGTCCAAGTTAGTTTTTAGGACTTTAAAAACAACTCTTGGTGGTTATTGTGGAGCGAAATCCTGCCAAAGTCCGCCAAAATAGCTCAACACGTGAAAAATGCTCGGGATGCCCTCGACACTCCCGATGAAGTTGTCGGCGCCATGGTCCTTAAGTCGGGTGCCGTTGTTCCCATTTTGGCATCGTGGCGCCAGAGGAAAAATTCGCGTTTGAAATTATTTTGTTCAATTTGATTCCAAATTTTCCTCCATTATTGGTCTTAATTTATGATGAATAAAATTTTTTAGGACTTAAAATACTATTATTTTCTAATACATAAACACATTTATTAACAAAATAGTAATATATAGATATATAGATTCATATATGGGTTGCCTCTCACAAAGCGCTTGGTCTAACGTCATCAACCCGACATACCATTGGTTTAGTTGGGTTGACTTAACGATAAAACTTCTTTAAATTGGGGTATGTGTCCTTCATAATAATGTTTCAATCGATGGCCATTAAGTTTAAATATCTTTTCAATTTTAAGATCCTTAATGACAATAGTTCCACAATGATAGACTTTAATTACTTTAAATGGTCTAAACCATCTGAATTTCAGTTTTTTTGGAAATAATCTCAATTTATTATATAATAGAACTTCTTATCTAGGTTCAAACTTTTTATTAATAATCTTACGATCATGCCATATTTTCATTTTCTCCTTATAGATTCTTGCATTATCATATACATAATTTCTGATCTCCTCAAGTTCATTGAGTTGCAATAATGTTTTCTCACAATCATCTTTTAGATTAAAACTAAATTCCTTAATAGTCAAAAATGGTTTATGGTCCAATTCTACTGGTAAGTGACATGTTTTTCCAAAAGTAAGTCTATATGGGGACATTCCTATAGGAGTCTAATAAGCAGTTCTGTATGCCCATAATGCATTATCTAATCTAGCATACCAATCCAATTTATAAGGATTTACAGTTTTTTTAAAAATTCATTTTATTTCACGATTTGATATCTCTGCGAGACTGTTAGTCTAAGGATGATAAGCAGTAGAGAGTCTATGCATAATATCATAATTTTTTATTAATTTCTAGATTCTCTTATTCTAAAATGGGATCCTCCATCTGTAATAATTACTCTCGACATTCCATATCTTGTAAAATTTTTTTTATTTAAAAATTTAGAAACACTTCGAGCATCACATTTAGGTACAACAATAGCTTCAATTCATTTGGACATATAATCAACAACAAGTACTATATATATGTTTCCAAATGAAGGCATAAATGGTCTCATAAAGTCTAATCCCCACACATCAAAAATTTCAACTTCCACTGTATAATTTAGAGGCATTTCGTTTCTTCTAGAAATATTTCCTACTCTCTAACATCGATCACATGTTTTAATTTATTTATTAAGATCTCTAAAAAGAGTAGGCCAATAAAATCCATCTTGCACAATTTTATAAGCAGTTCTATTTGTTCTGAAATGTCCTCAAAAGTCAAAATCATGAAATCTTTCAATTATTTGTTGAGTTTCTTCATAAGGCACACACCTTCTAATAATTAGATTTTTACATTATTTTTATAAACATGGTTCATCCCAAAAATATAATTTTGAATCATATATAAATTTCTTTAATTGTTGATTCTTCATATGTGGTGTTAGAATATCACTAACAATATAATTTAATATATCAATATACCACGGTGTATCTATTTCATCAATACTGTATAATTGTTCATCAAGGAAATTTTTTAAATTTTCATTTACAAAACTATTTATTATTTCTTTTTCTAGTCAAGACAAATGATCAGCTATTTGATTGATATTTCCCTTTCTATCAACTACAAAAAAATTGAACACTTGCAATAGAAGTAATCTAACTAACCTTTGTTTAGCATCCTTCTTTTGCATTAAGTATTTAATAGCAGAATGATCTGTATGCACTATACATGTAGTTCTATTTATGTAAGGTCTAAATTTATCAAAGGCATAGACAATAGCTAATAACTCTCTTTTAGTAGCAGTGTAGTTAATTTGAGCATCATTCAAAGTTTTACTAGCATAATATATTACTTTAAGAACTTTGTTGTGCATTTGTCCTAAAATAACTCTAATAGCATAATCACTAGCATCACACATTATTTTAAATGGTTTTTCCCAATCAGGTGGTACTATTATAGGTGGAGTCATTAACTTCTCGTTCAATAATTCAAATGCTTTTATGCATTCCTCATTAAAAAAAAATTTTGTATATTTTTCTAAAAGTTGGCATAATGATTTAGTTATTTTTGAAAAAAAATTTATATAACGCCTTTAGAACCCAGCATGTCCTAGAAAACTTCTTACCCCTCTGAGCGTAGTCGGTGGTGGTAATTTTTAAAAAACTTAAATTTTGCAGCATCTACTTCCATGTCATTTTTAGAAATTTTATGCCCAAGTACAGATCCTCCTGCAACCATAAATTGACATTTTTCCCAATTTAGTACTAGGTTGATTTTTTCACATAATTCTAGAATTTTTTGTAAATTATTTTAAGCATAATTCAAATGAAGTTCCAGATACAAAGAAATCCTCCATAAATACTTTCATTCCATGCCCAATGAAATTACTAAATATTGACATCATACATCTTTGAAATGTTGTAGGTGCATTGCATAATCCAAAAGGCATTCTATGAAAAGCAAATGTTCTGTAATGGCTTATAAATGTTTTATTGTCTTGATCCTTAGAAGCAATTAGAATTTGATGATAACTGGTATATCCATCTAAAAAATAGTAACATTTATTTCCAACCAATCTATCGAACATTTGATCTAGAAAGGGTAAAGGAAAGTAATCTTTCTTGGTGGTCAAGTTTAATTTTGCATAATTTATACAAATTCGTCAACCAGTAACTTATCTTATTGGAATTAATTCATTTTTTCATTTACTTCAATGGTCACTCCTCCTATATTTGGAACATAGTGAATTGGGCTAACCCAAGCACTGTCTGAAATAGGATAAATAATTCTAGCATCTAACCATTTTAAAATTTCTTTTTTTAACAATCTCTTTCATTGTTGGGTTTAATCTCCTCTGAGGACCAGCTTTAGGTTTGTATTGTTCACCTAATAAAATTCTGTGCATAAAAATTGAAAGACTAATTCCTTTAATATCTGCTAAAGTCCATCCAAAAGCCTTTTTATATTTTTTTAACATTTCTATTCATTTTTGTTATTGATATTCAGTTAACTCAGAATATACAATAACAGGCAATGTAGATGATTCTCCTAAAAATACATATTTTAAATGAGCTGGTAATACTTTCAGTTCAAGTTCATGTGGTTTAATAGTTGATGGAATACAATTTTTATTATCATTTTCCAACAAATCTAAAGTTTCAAATTTATCCTGAATATAATCTAAATTTTCTACTTTTATTTCATCCTCAATTTCACTAAATTCTTCTTGCTTTAATTTTCCTTTAAAATCTTTCTTAAATTGTTGATTACTTAGATAATCGGTAACTTCCATCCTAAAACATTCATTGTCTTTTTCTATTGCACGATATTTTATAGATTTTGCAATATTAAATTTTGCTTCTTGATCATTAACTTTAATTATTAATTCTCCTTTTGGCACATCTATCACAACTCTCCCTGAAAGAAATGCTCACCCTAAAATACTAGGAATCTCTTTATCTTCCTCCATATCTAATACTATAAAGTCTATCGGGAAAATAAATTTATCAACTTTTACTAATACAACTTCTAAAACTCCTTTAAGATAAGTGATTGATCTATCAGCTAACTGAAGAGTTACGGTAGTAGGGGAAATCTATCTTAAATCTAAATGTTTAAAAATTGATTGAGGCATAAGATTGATACTTGCTCCTCAATCACATAAGGCTTTTCCATAAAACTTTTCAACAATTGCACAAGGTATAGTAAAACTACCAGGATCTTTTAACTTTTTAGAAAGATTTTTCTGGATAATAGCGCTACACTCTTCACTAAGTGCAATAGTCTCAAGATCCGCAAACTTCTTTTTCTTTTTTAGTACATCTTTCATAAATTTCACATAAGTTATCATTTGTTCCAATGCTTCAATTAAAGGAATGTTTATCATTAACGTTTTAAGGATTTCCAAAAATTTTGTAAATTATTTGTCTTTATTTATTTGTTTTAGTCATTGAAGAAACAAAGGTAATGGTCTTTCTAAAGAAACTTGGGTTTGCTCATTTTCATTATGATCACTTTCCATCTCTTCCTTCTCCTCATGAACTTCTGTTACTCTATGGATTATTGTTTCAACTTCTTTTCCACATCTTAATTGAATTACTTTAATTTATTGTTTATTTTGATCTTTGGGATTAATTTCTACAGTACTTAGAAGATTTCCTCAAGAGCTGTTACTAAGTGCAGTAGCAATATGTCCTAATTAATTTTTAGTATTTCTAATAGTAGCCGCATGATTTTGAATTTGATTTCCCATATTCAACATTATCTCTTCCATCATTAACTTCTTTTCCTTAACTTTTTGGTTAGGGTTAGAGTTAAATCCAGGAGGATAATAAGGTCGATAATTAGAATTTCCTTCATTATTTAAATTTCATTAGGGGTTCATTCAATTGTTAAAATTATTCTAACTAAATTTATGGTGATTTTTCAATCAAGATTTGTAATAATTTGAATAAGGATTTTTATTTCGATTATTAATAGCATTCAAAGTTTCATAAGAAGATTGAGTAACAATTATCTATCCTAGTAAATTTTTATCTAATACAGATGGTATTTGAGAATAATTCACTCCAATTTGATCAATCTTTACTAATATAGAAGCAATTTGATATGCTAAAATAAACATTCCGTTAAGTTCATGAATACTAGTTTCTCTCTTAGGATTTACCCATTTGGAGGGCCATTAAAAATTGTTATTAGCCATTTTTCTGTTAAAATATGCTTCATGAAAAGGTTTTGACATTAAAGATCCACCTACAGCAGCATCTGTAATAAATCTAAGTGATCCTACTAATATATTGTAAAAAGTTTGAATTATTAACCAATATGGTAAAGCATGGTGTGTACATTTTCTAAGGAGATGCTTAAATTTTTTTCCTGGCTTCATATATAGATTCCCTTTCAAAGTAACAAAAAGATGTAATATTGTTTCTAACCTTAGCGGTTTTTTAGGGTGGAAAATAATTAGCTAAGAAATTTTGTGATAATTCTCCCCAAGTTTTGATAGATCCAGGTGCTAATGAGGTTAACCAAGCTTTGGGTTAATCAAGCTTTTGGTTTATCCCTTAATGAAAAAGGAAAAAGTCTAAGCCTAAAAACATCGTTAGACACTCCGTCATATTTAAAAGTAGAACAAATCTCAAGAAAACTAGCACGATGTGAGTTAGGACATTCAATAGGTGTTCCTCCAAACTGTTTATTTTGTACCATTTGGATAATAACAGGCTTAAGTTCAAATGAATTAGCAGCAACATCTGAATTTTGAATAGTTAAGTGAGGTTCATCTGTTATAGGATTAGCATAATCTTTTAAAGGTTTTTGTTGATTTTCATTTATTTGATTATCTAAGTTATTTGTCATTTTGTTCAAAATTTTAATCTCTTTTTTTGTCTTCAAATTTTTATAAGAGTATGTTTTAATTCTGAATCGTATGGTACTAAACCTTCAGATCCAATATTTTGCATAAACAAATATAATAAACAAAGAAAAATTTCTTAAAAATAGTCTTAAATATATAGTTATATATTTTTGGATTTTTGATTTTATAATTTTTTTTTATATTTTGTACTTTGTAGATTTTATCTCTAAATTTCCTAATTTACCAAATCTATTTAATTTACCGTATCCTTCCCCGACAACGACGCCAAAAACATGATCCCGAGAAAATAAAGTTGTGTAAAATTTATAAAATTGACTTCGCTTTACAACGGTGCCAAAAACTTGATATGGTATTTTATGAAAAATAATGTTAAGCACTTAAAGATGGGATTCTATGCAAGTATACATATGACTTTCTTTTTAAGCCTCAAATATCGATCCCATGAGGAAGGTTTAAATTTGAAATGATAAATTAACTAAGAAATTCACAGAAATCAATTGAAATTAAAGTCACTAATTTTGAATGTTTAAGATACTATCAAAGCTAAATTGTTTACTAGTAGAAGAATTTAAAACAGGATTTAAAATTAATAACTATTAAACTATGTTTATGTGATGAAGTTTTTTCATATGAAAAAGCATCTTTCCCAATACAATGAGTTTTTGATGAAATGAGATAAGATAAATGGTTTATATATGCATTGTGCCAAATAAAAGCAATTTTAATTATCTACCCTAATTAAGTTTTATAGAAAATCTTTGGTTAATCTTAGGTTTAGTCCTTAAATTCGTGGCTAGGCTAGGAGGATACTGGCTCCCACATCAGAGCACCCACTTCCCTTCCTTGAAGGCTAACTCTCACTTTAGTTTTTAAACACTAAGATCGAATTGAGAATTTTTAGTCTTTCACCATAGAAATCTCCATTTCTACACCCAACGAAGTATATTTCCCTATTTATTTTCTCTTAATTCAATAAACGAAATACTCCTTCATGGACTTAGATGTGATTCTTTCTCTATTGTACAACTCATATTTCATTTCTCGGATCATATGTTTCGCAACATATTTTAACAATTCAATTGGCCAGAATGAAAAGTAAATTAAGAGCGGATTTGAAAAACCATAATTTTAAATTTTAACTTTGGCACATTCACATTATCTCTTGATTTCACCATATCTCAGAGTAGGGAGAAAGATACAATAAAACACAAAATTCATATATTAAAAAACTTTCATACAAAAATAATAAACAAACAACACTTATTCAAAACTCTTTCTCAAAGTAAATCCTTTGTATCCTCTCTTAGAAAATGTAGGAAGAAGAAATCTCTCACTTCT
Source organism: Phalaenopsis hybrid cultivar (assembly GCA_002079205.1). Classification (NCBI taxonomy): domain Eukaryota; kingdom Viridiplantae; phylum Streptophyta; class Magnoliopsida; order Asparagales; family Orchidaceae; genus Phalaenopsis; species Phalaenopsis hybrid cultivar. The sequence continues at coordinate 13,839 of JXCR01095689.1, read as the reverse complement.
CTGCCTCTCCAACAATTTTTAGAGAAGAATTCACGCTTAACATCATCACAAAAACTTACATCTATAAAATTAATAACTAACTAATGGTGTGGAATGACAGGGAATGTAGGTGTGTGTTAAGAAAACTAAAAATGATTGGAGTAATTTGAAATGGTGCAAAGGGGGGGGGGGTTCTGATCAAATTTCGGCCCTAAATATAGCCTAGGTCAGTTCTCCAATAGGTGCATCCTAAAGCTCTTTGAAAAGCGTCCAAATTTGTTGAGTCTTCTAGAAACAGGGCTTCCACCGACACTCGCGCCGTCGGTGCCAGAGGCCTGTAATTAAATCCCAAGTTTTTGTCAAATGGCACCGTCGGCACCCATTCTGGCGCCATTGACACTAAGTAAATTTTTAACTTCTCCATTTTTGCTCCAAACTTCATCCTTTTTTCTTTCTTTTTGCTCCAAGTCCTAAAAATCAATAAATTGCAATAAAACATAGAAAATACCTTCTATTGAAGTGCAATATCACCAAAAATGAGTATGAAATTTGTGTCTAAAAATGCATATATTTTTTTTGTGTATCACACCTACCTGAGAGATTATAAATAAAGCATCTCAGATGTGCCAACTTTTCTTGGAGGGAGCGCAGTTGTTTCAAGATTTTGGGAGGAGTCATTTCCAAGGTAGCTTTAATCTTACCTGGGTCGATCTCGATTCGCCAATGACGGACAACGAATCCTAAAAATTTCACAGAGGTGACATTGAATGCGCACTTTAAGGGATTCATCTTGAGATTATATTGTCATAATCATTCAAGCACGATCCTAAAATCATATTAATGGTCTATTTTTTGTTTGCTTTTGATGAACAGATCATCCACGTAGCACTTCACTTGGTTATGAATGAGGTCATCAAAGATCGTTGCCATAGCTTGTTGTTATGTTTCTCCAATGTTCTTTAACCCAAATGGTATCATTATGTAGCAAAAGATCTCAATCGGTGTTTTGAAGGCTGTAAGTGATGCATCCTCTAGAGCCATCTTGATTTGGTTATAACCTGACAATCCATTCATGAAAGAAAAAATCTCATGTGTCGATGTGATGTCCATCATTAATTCTGGTATTGGCAATGGAAACTCATCTTTTGGACATGGTTTATTTAAATCTCTGATGTCAACACATACATGAATTTGTCCATTTTTCTTCTTAACTGGTACAATATTGGCTAACTATGTTGAGTATTTCTCTTCTTTTACAAAGTTAGTATCTATTAATTTCTTCACCTCGGCAATGACTTGTTGATCTATCTCGAGGCGCATTCTTCAGGGAACTTTTTTTACTAGGGTCATATAATTGTCCACCCCGAGCTTATGAACTGCAACTTCCATTGACAGCCCTGATGTTTCATCATAACTCCAGGCGAAACAATCTTTAAATTTTGATAATAATTCTATCAATTCTTTGGATTTTTCCTCGTTGAGTAGAGAACTTATAAAAGTGGACGGGGCTGCTCCTCAGTCCCAAGGTTGATTTCTTTCAATTCATGCATTGTTGACTTAATTTCTTATTCAAATTCCATTGGGTAATCACCTATCAACGTATCATAAGAGTCATTCTCTACATTGAGGCAATCCTCTTCCAATACACTAGTAACAACCATGAAAAATTTTGAGTCATCGACTTGTCATATAATACCAAATTTGAGACCTTCTTTCAAGTTAGGAGTTCAACTTTTAACATTCCAAAAATTTTCAAAAAGTTGTATTTTATCCTTTGGCAATTGCTTTGACACATATCCCTGTTGATATAATTTTTGTACACAAGGAGAAAAGTAACCAAAAGGCACTTCAATTAATTCATTAGATACCTCTTATAAATTCACATGATTTTTAGAACTAGTAGAAGGGGAAGCACATTAAAACTTGATCAGTTTGAACTAATGTTGCGGACTTCCTTGACCTCTAAATTCTCAACCTTTTGAGGGTGGACTGGAGTAAGGTTCATGGCATTCACATAGTGGTTGATCCGATCATACATCGACTCAAATTCATCTCTCTTCACGTCTTCCAAGAAAATCTCGTACTGAGGTTTCTTCTATTTTATCATCATCATTTCTTCCTCGGAGCTTTCTTCATCAGAGCTTTCTTCCATGGCAATGGTGATGGTCGGCCTAGTCCATTCAACAATCGTGTTGGTTCTTCCTCGTCCACGTCCCTGACCTTAATCTCGGGTGTATGGGATAAAAGAACCCCTTCCAGATCATTGTGAAGAAATGGTAGCAGATGCTGAAGTAGAGTTGAATGGCCGATTCTTTGTGATTCTTCTGAATCTTGTTCTTCATTTGCTATAATTTCACAGAAAAAGACATTCCTCTTTGGAGGTGCATAGTAGGCAGCGTCTGTGTGAATGCCCACTTCATGAACATAAATTTCTGTAAGTCTACCTTGATACAAAGTTCTTGACCTTCTTTGAAATACTTGATGCATTGGTGTAGAGATAAAAAAACATACTATGCTTATGAATCGATTATCCTCCAAGTAAGCATTGAAAGAGGTCTCTACATCGATGATATAGAATTTTACGGTTGTTACTAGTTCTCCAACTTTCATTAGTAATGTAATTGATCCATGGGCTATTTCTCCCTTCTGTTTAAATCCCTTAACAACATTTGATCAGTTTTAAGCTCTTAAACTTCAATATCCAAATGTGCCAATGTCCGTAGACTCATTAGGTTAAGTGATGCTCTCGGATCTACTAAAACTCTGGAAAATACAAATTTGTTGATATTAATGAAGATGTAGAGCAGTTGGTTATGTATTTAGTGGTACCAAGCAACACATCTTCATCTGTGCAGGTTATCCTAACCAGTTCCTTTAAAGAACAAACTTCATCAGAGGATGTACTGCCCAACTAAGCTAAGCAAATCTATGGATCAAGCAAGGCTGCAACCAGTGACTCTCTCATCTCCTTTGATAAGATCAGAGCATTGTAGATGCTTAGTTTGGCAAACAACCTCCTAAGATGAGCTAGCACGTTATAATCCAATTTATATAATCCTCTAATCGTTACTTGATTATGTGGTTCTTCCACTGACTGAGGTAGAGGTAGCTCTTCCTGAGTAATTATTTGTTTTTCTTTATCCATTGAAGCTGACCTCGGGGGTAGCACTTTCCCAATCCTTAGATTTATCTCTGTGATTTCATCTTCCTGAGATGCTATAGGGAAGATTTATGGTGTCTCTTCTTCTCCATCAAAGAGATCCAATTTGATAGCTTGTGGTGCACCGTGGCACTCAAGCACTAGTTCCTCACTATCGGTGCTATCGTAACTCTTGGTGTCAATATCTTCATCATTCTCATTAACAGGTTCATTGGACTTGAGTATGACTTGAGGATCAACATAGGAATCAAGATTAGAGTTAGATTTAAAAAGGTAAGTTATGTTATCACTAGAAACAGCTAAAACGTAGCTGAAATCATAATAATTATATTCACAATACCCTATTGGGGGGAAAAGATAATCATATATGGTTAGGGATTTGAGAATTTTCTTCCTTGAATTGGAGATAACAAATCTAACAAAGTCAGCTCTCCTCCTACCCCCCCCCCCCCC
>JXCR01095681.1:0-10266 GCA_002079205.1 Phalaenopsis hybrid cultivar | reverse complement strand
CATAGAAATAGTTCCTTGTCCAACATGGGAGGTCGATGGACACGCAAAGACTTTGGCTCCAAGAAGCTTGATCAATTGCTCCACTGATTATTTAAATATTTAGAGGATTCCGGGAAATTACGGGCAGGAATTAGTTGAGCCGTGCTTGATTCANTGAATATGATTAGTGATAATGATTCTATCAGGAAAATTATTAATAAGAACACTATATATATAATTAGCACTAAAGTACTCCTAGTGGTTAGAGGATAGTTTGAGAATTAAGTTTTGAAAAAATACAAATGGACCTAGGTACAGCATATGCCAAAGAATGAGAGGATAATTATTAGAGATGATTTAAATGGGCATTTAAGGTCTAATAGGATCGGTCATGGGAGAATTCATGGTGTATGGAACAGCAAATAGAAACATGATAAAAGAATCTATATTTGATTTCGGAGAAGCATATAATCTTAAATGGTAATGCAAATTTTAAGAAAAGAAAAGAGCATTTAATTTATTTCAATAGCAAGCCCATCAAATCATTAATATTTCTTCTTCACTTCTACATAAAAAAAAAAATTAAGAAAAAAAATTATTGTAAAAACAGTAAGGTGATTCCAAGATAAAATTTCACCATACAATGAAAAATATAGTAATAATAGATATATATTTTAGAAGTATAAGAAAATGATCAAAAGAAAAAAATTTTGTTGGATAAGATTGTGGAACTTAAAAGGTGCGAAGTCATATTTCAAGATAGGTTGGTTAAAGAAAAAAATTTTAAGTGATTAATGTTGACCAAAGCTTCAGTTGAGATAAAACTGTCAATTCAATGAAGACAAATATCAAAGAATTTTTAGGAGAGCCTAAGGAGATTTGGAAGTGGAGTGCAAAGGTCAAGAAGGTTCATGAAAATAAAAATAAAAATAAAAGCTTTTAAAGAGTGATAAAGGATAAATAATTGAGGCTTATAATAGTTATAAGTTAAAAGTCGTGCAAAAGATGTAGTGAGGAAAGAAAAAATAATAGCTTTGATGATTTATATAATAGGTTAGGCAAAACAATAAGAAAAATAAATATATAAAATAAGAAAAGCAAGAGAAAAGAAATTTAAGGATTTTGATCAAGCTAGCTATATTACAAATGATTAAACGAGATTTTAACTAAATAATAATAATAATAAAGACATCAGGTAAAAATTGGAATGCTACCTTGAAAAATTATAGACTAAGAGTTTTAAGAAAGAATTCATTCTATAAGAACACGATGAATGAAATGAAGAGGTATTTTCTTGATTAGTACCAAAAAAATAAAGAGTATTAAATCTAACATAAATACGTAAAGGAGATACCTATTAGAAAGTTTTGCGTGATATTACAATAATTTCGTTAATAATTTTGCTTGCTAAGATATCAAACTTCGATCGCTATGATATCAAATGCTTGTAGAAGAAACATTTTGATACTATTATTTAAGAAAGAGATATTCAAGATTATAATAGTTAAGTTGGTATCTTTTTGTGTTGGTCATGCAAATGTTTAAAATATATTCAAAATGAGGTACATTTATAAGCTTTTGGCATGTTACATAGTTCTGATCTATGATAAATTTATTAAAATAAATGAAAATTTGATAATGACGAGAGTATTTATAAAATAAATAACTTATAACTAATAAAGCAAAATTTCCTAAAATAAAATGTAAATTTAGTGGGTATGATATTAACAATTATCATTCAATAATAGTTGAAAAAAAACAAATACTTAGGTGTAATAAGTTTAATTATATTGAACATGCAAAAGTTTGCAACAATTTTATTTAAGAAATATTTCAAATACATTCAAAAGCTTATACTTTAGGTTGCAAGAAATTTGCATTTGTTTAAATTTTGAATTGATGTATTTGAACCATTGTGTAAATACTAGGGTATCTCCTGAAAGCCACGGGCCATATGACCTGAATACAGTGAAACATGAGCAAGGGCCACTACACTGACGCCCGAGTGTAGTGTCAAATAAGCAAGAGTTTTCATATTATGGACGAATGCGGGGCAAAGAAGTTAGTCCATGAAACTAATATTAGAATAGGATCTTGGAATATTCATACTCTCACAGGTAAATTAATAGAATTAGTAGGTATTAAGATTCATAGAAAGAAAAATATCTTATGCATTGAAAAAACTAAACGAGTTGAAGAAAAAGCTAAGAAGATTAATAATTTAGGTTTTAAATTTTAGTATTCAAATAGAAGTTGCACCAAAATGGTGTTGGGTTTTTTTTTTTAATAAATGCTGTAAAAGTTAATAGATAATGTTGTAAAAATTAATAGAATTGGAGATAAAATTATAGCACCATAAATTATTATTGTTACTAAGAATTTAATGTTATAAGTGCTTATACTCATCAAGTAGGTTTAAATATATGTTCAAAAGAAAAATTTTAGAATGACCTAGAAGAATTAATACAAATGATAAATGAACATGTTGGTAGAGTGATAGAAGATTTTGGAAATATTTATGGTGTCTAAGGTTTTGTAGTGATTAATGAAGAATGTGGAACAAATATTAGATTTTGCTTTAATTTATGATTTTTCTATTGCTAATATTTTATTTAACAACTCCTCAACTTCAATTTAAAGTAGTATCCGATGATATCCAAATTGAAAGTGTGAAAATATTTATGAGATTTGGAAGTTTCTTAGCTTAATAAACTCTTTAATATTATTTTAGAAACTAGAAAGATAGTTGAGTTGCGGAGGAAAAGTAATTTGATCCCCATTTTTAAGAATAAATGGGATGCACCAAAGTGTGCAAATTATAGATGAATTAAATTAATGTGTTATACTTTAAAATTATGAGAGATGGTAATTGAACATAGGTTAAAACATGATACAAAGACTTCTCATAATCAGTTTGGATTACTGTCGGGCAAGTCTACCATGGAAGCTAGACATTTATTTTGAGGTTTGATGGAGAAGTACAAAGAGAGTAAGGAGGATATAGATATGATTTTTATTAATTTAGAAAAAGCTTATGCTAAGGTTCCAAGACAAAGTTCTAGAAAAGAAAGATGTTAATATGACTTATATTCAAGTCATTAAAGATATGTATTCTAAAGTTGTTAATTGTGTTCGAATAGGAGGATTGGCCTAGTATTTTCCTATTTCAGTTGGACTGCATTAGGGATCGCCTTTAAGCCCATCTTTTTTCTTTTGTTATGAATGCTCTTACTAGACATCTATACGAGGATGTACCTTACTGTATTTTTTTTTTCGCTGATGATATCCTTCTTGTGGATAAGACTACAGAAAGAGTTTAGTAAAAACATGAATTATGAAGGTCTACATTGGAGTCTAAAGGTCTTCGTTTGAGTAGATCTAAAACTGAATTCCTGAAATGTAATTTTAATAGAAGTAGCTTTTGTGGTAGGGTTGTAACTATGGGTCATCAAATCATTAAAAGGTGTGAACATTTTAGATATCTCAAGCCTACTGTTCAAAGTGATTGTGATATGGATGGGGATGTTATTAGTGGAATTCAAGTGGGTTGGTTGAAATGGAGGAATGCACCAGATCTATTGCGTTATAGAAAAATACCGCTTAGAATTTTAATAGTAGTAGCTTCAGTGGCAGAGTTGTAACTATGAGTCATCAAATCATTAAAAGTTGTGGACATATATCTCAGGCCTACTGTTCAAAGTGATTGTGATATGGATGGGGATGTTATTAGTGGAATTCAAGTGGGTTGGTTGAAGTGGAGGAATGCATCGGATCTATTGTGTGATAGAAAAATAACGCTTAGACTTATAGGAAACTTTTATAAAATGGCGATGAGACCTGCAATGTTTTATGACACAGAATGTTGGCCTTTAAAAGAGAAGCATAAAACTAAGTTAAGTGTTGTTCACATGAGAATGTTTAGATGGATGAGTGATTTGACACTCAGAGACATAATACAAAATGAATTTATTCGTGAAAGGGTTGGTGTAGCTCAAGTGGAAGACAGGATTAGAGAGAGTTGTCTTACATAATTTTGTCAAATTAAATGTTGACCACCTGATGATACAGTTAGAAGAGTAAATGTTTTATATTCAACTTATGCTAAGAAAGTTAAAGGTAAACCTAAAAAAAGGTTTGTTGTCGTTGTTGTACTTGAATCCAAATTCTTTTGTTTTGTTCTGATTCTATTGATATTTTGAAAATCATTTGGGATGAATTTAAGACGGATTTGTGTTTCACAAAATGTTTATTTGTAATTAGAGTAAATCTAAGAGAAATCAATAGTGCCTGAGATTTATGGATGTTATTGGAGCTACATATCATTAATCAACGACAAGAAATATCAAAGTTTTGTAGTTTGTTAGGTCATAGAAACTTACAAATACCCAATGTGAAGCCAATATTATCTCGTTGAAGCTCTCAGGGACCCGATAATGTCATTGAGATATCATTTTCAATCCCTTCGTGTAAAATTAAATTCTTACATCAAAATTTTGTATAGTTCAATATTTGTGTTGATTTATACTTAAATCTAACCAAATACTTAAAGCTAGCAAATTTAGTGCTTAGAAAGCTTATTTTCAATCTACAACCTATTAAGGGGCTATTTAATAGCATAATTTAGTGAGAATTAATGCTAAATCTTGCCCAAAAAAAAATTTTGAGCCACATAAATTCTACTACCTTCTTAAATTTTATTATCCTCCTATTTTAAGTTAAACATGGCATTTAGTAAATTCTGACTTAGTAGAATTTAAGAGAATTACATCATTTCTCCTCACTGTGCCAATTCTCCTTTTTCATTTAAATTCAAAATATTAAAAATATCAGCCAAACATATTTTAATTAGATTCAACCAAATTTAAAATTTATCATTCTATAATATATTTACAAGTTGATGCCTCCAGGAATTGCTAAAAATATATTTACAAGAATTGCTAAATCCTACAGGAAGCCAAACACCTAGGACTCAGTCTTCAGGTGAAAAATTAAGTCGCTAATTATTCTAAAACTGTTGGATGAAAGACAAATTCAGATATAATCCTCAAACTAAATAGATAATAACACGCAACAATCAGAATATTTAATATTTTTTTTTCTTTTGAAATAACTTCTCTAAAGTTATAATCGACAAAATAAATGCGCATAAGAATACAGCAGATAGGAAGTTTAATAACCTCAATGTCAATCCTTCTTTCAGAAATCATGAAGAATCCAAGGTATCGCCAGTTGCAATGCCGCTCCTTAGTAGCTTCTCCACATACTTCCCGAGTATGTCCACCTCCAAATTAACCTTATCTCCCACCTTTTTCATGGGAATGACCACCTTCTGCTGCGTGTAAGCCACCAGCATAAAATCAAAACAGTCATCCTCATCATAGACGTGAACCACCGTCAAGCTCGTTCCGTCTACAGTTATAAATCCTTTGGGCACAATATAGCGGAGCAGCTCCGGCGAAGTCTTTACCTTCACCCAGATAGAATCCCCCTCCGATTCGAACTTTACAATTTCACCAGTCCCATCAACGTGGCCCTGCACGAAGTGCCCTCCCATCCTTGAGACAGGCTGCAACGCCCGCTCAAGGTTGACGGGCGATCCAGGGCCGAGCTCACCGAGGGAAGTTTTCCTGAGTGTTTCCGGTGAGAGCCCCACGGAAAAGTGGGACGCCGCTGGATCAAACGCAGTGACGGTGAGACAAGTCCCGTTGACGGAGATGCTGTCGCCGAGTTGGACGCCGCCGATAACTGTTTTCGCCGCGATCTTAAGTTCCAAGCCACCTTCATGGTTAGGACCCAAATGCTGAATATGGCCTATTTCCTCAACGATTCCGGTGAAAAGGGATTTAATGGTGGAGCTGGGGTTTTTGGGCTTGAGGTGTGGTAGCGATTTGAGTGAAACTGGGGCAGATTTGAGATAGGGTTTAGTTGAAATCCTTAAGGAATTGAGAAGGAAGGGTGGGTTGCTGCGGGATTTATTGGGAGGGGTGTGAGATTTGGCTTCTGTGAAGGAGGCGAGAGCTGCACAAGAAGAAACCGCGGCCATCATTCTAAAAACAAGCCGGCGAAGCAGAAGAGTTCTGTCTTAACTTGTTAAGAGCTTGCAACAAATTAATTCGGCCATGCCTATGCCCATTTGCAGCCCTACACCTAAAATTTATATGTGAGAAGGGGACAGTGGGCACATCACCCAAATTCTCCATGGACGAAGCTGGAAATTGCAAATACCGTTTGTAAAGCCAACAGTTAAATGAAGAATTATAACTGCAACCTTATTCTTTCTAGCAAGTGTGTTTAGAGATTGGCTCCTTTATGGTTCAAAATGTGAAGGAAGCATTGTACATTTTGGAAGGGTTTTATGAAAATGGCCGCTCATCATATTGGATGTATCACAACTCATGTGAAATGCTATAGCAAGTTTTTCTTATTTTATGACCGCTGTGGCACCCCCTTGGCATCTTTTTAATTAAAAATATTAAATCATTATTTGTCTATGAACCACACCTAAAAAATAAAGCGTAATTCGAGAATAGTGTGTGGGTGATAGAGAAACATGAACCATTGTGAACAATAATACGCCGTGTTTTATTCATGAAACGATCTTCCTATTTACAGAGGAGAATATAATATCATAATGTTGTTGTTTAGACCCTGCTTTAAAGGGGGATATACATGTTATTCTTGTATTTTATATGTATGAGTATATCACTTGATTGTTATTTTGTGCGGTCGACTGCATTTGGTCGATATGGGTCGGCCGATTAATGTGGTTTGGGTGTTGATCATTGACTTTAGATGGGGACTCTCTAAATGTTCTTAGGATGGTTGGAGATACCAGAGAATCAGATCTTCCCTTGGATCGGCTTTCTTGTAATAGTATGCTCCGATACTTTTTGTCTCATTTTTTACTGAGTAGCTCATCCCAATGTCCTCTAGTCGCATTTCATTCATCCATAGTTTGTTTGGCTTTGGGCTTGCTCGCTTGGCTCGGACAGCTTCACCTGATCGAACAAGTGGACCTCATGATCTTCTGTTAGTGAGTCATCCTTCGTCGTATTATTTCCATCTGGACTGTTAGATCTCCTCAAGATCAACATCATCACACTTTTATGTATATATTTTAATTCCTCAATTCTCTTACTTCTTACTTCTTGAAAGTGACACTGCAATAAAAATGAGAGAATTTAATGCTAAAATTAGATCGCATTTATCCTTAATCAATGATTCAATAATATAACTTTATTGATTTGCGTGTCCTTTATCATTATATATGAGGTGTGACATGACTTCTTACATTCCATATTTGTTATGCATTTCTTCTAATTCGAAAAAGTCGACTTCCGAGCACTAGAATGGAGAGCATGCCAATTCCCCTGATCATTATACCCAATAAAGATATGCTTCATGTTACCTTTGGGAGATCGAAGGAGCGGTACCACCTGTAAGGTAAAAATAAGAAGAAAACTATCCTTGAGAAGAAAAGGAGCGGTTGTGTTGGAGATCAGATAGGGTCATGTGATTAGTCTCTCGGATCTCGATGGAGGAACGTTTAGGTGATCGACCTGATCATTGATCTGTTGGCTCAACTTTATACTCCAACATAGGACCCACCGACTAAATAGACCTCACAAGAAGCTATTGGTGCTCTACCGCTGCCCAGGCCACAAGAAGTTGTTAGTGTTTTGTCACCTCCCCATGTGAGCAAGGTGTTGAGTGGGATTGACTCCTTTATATGAGAGTCTCAATCTTGTTAATTTTTTTATTTTTTGGGTCTCTTCTTTCTACTTTGTGACTTATTGCTACTGACCCGGTCTCGATAGTCCAGGGTGATGGCTCGCCTCTAGTATATGTTGGTAGGAACCCGTCTGTGGTGCCATCGGTGGTTGCTCTAGTGCCAGGTCTGGGCAGCAGACTCTCGAGCGAGGATTGTAGGGCTAACTGAACAGATAATCCTCTCAAAACCTGTAAGGAAGCAACTGATCCACGTTAGATATCTCGCGAGTCACTAGCTCATCACCTGGATGAGATCTAGAATGGCTTTACTCAATCGGTTGGTTTTCATTAAAAAAAAAAGAAGAAAAACACAAGTTGGTTGCTCACGTGGAGAAATTGGAGAGGATGGAGGAGATGACCACACTTCACCAGAAACTGCTTGATGCATGGGAGAGAATCTTCATACTACAGGCTCAAGCCAAGATAGATCAAGTGAACCAGTTAAGTTCGGGGACGTCCATCTTATAAAATTTTTCCTCTCAACTTAGCTCCCGAGAACCTTTTTTAATTTTGTAATGTTTTTTTAGAATAAAATAACATACTTGATAAAATTGAAAATATTTTTTTTTTCCTAACGATAACAATGGTGATGGTAGTGGTGTTGATGGTTGGCTGATAGTAGGGAATGTGTGGGAGCCTGGCACATTTCAGAGTGGGTCAGGGCATGCTAGAAATAGTTTATGCGTCAAGCCTAAGTAGATTGGTTTGGGTTGTGCAGTTTTGAATGGTTTGCAGAACCATTTCCCTGTTGATGCACGATAGTGCACACTTGTTTGTGAAAAGTGTAGATGTGTGTGCAAGCACGCATGTGCGTGCCTGCAAGACTGAGAACCATAATTTTTTTTATAAAAGAAAATCAAATTTGACGCCCATTTACCCATTTTTTAGCTTATAAATAACCCCAATATAGAGAGGAGAATGCATAATTCCCCTATTCATATTGAAATATCATTTGACACACTATTGTGCCTCATTTATTGCATGTTGTTGTGCCACTTTTCTTACTTGTTGTTGTATTTGTTTTTTTGTGTTGTTGTGGAATGGTATTATAACTTGTTGTTGTGCTTTCCCAGAGGATTTTTTTGTGCTTTGAAATGCCAAATTCTAGGGAATCATAAACCCCCAAAAATCACAAAAAAATCACTTTTTGAATAACATGGTGGTGCAATTGCTGACACCTCCAATCGAGCAGGTCTAACTCCCTTTGATTATGTTTTGATTTAAGAGGTAAATTTGCAAAGTGTATTGAGGTTTCCACTATTGACCTATTTGGTAGATATTCTAAAAGTTAATGAAGTTATCATTTCTTAGGTCATCTGTCAGGCAAACAATCATTATCGCGTTGATCACATTCCTTAGAAAATGTAAGGCAAACTTGATGTCTAGTTCTTAGCCAGGATTGGGAGGTTTGTCAGTGATACTCATGATTGTATATCCTTCAAGAGTGAATGGCTAGAATTTCAAAAAAATGATGCACCAAAAGATTGGATATGTATTTTTTTTTTGGTGAAAAAAGATTAGGGTTTTTGCGATAAAAATGAAAAATTTAAGGAGCCACCCCTTCCTCCTTAGGTTGTACTGAGGATTTTCAAACTTCAAAGTATTAAAAAACTTTAGCCTGAGATATACTACCCCAACAAATTTGTAACAGAAGAATCTTTGAGCAATATTGACCTCTCCATTCATATGATACTCCTATCATGTGATGTTGAACTAGTCAAAATAAACAAAAGGGAACTCAGTTAAGTGTCATAAGTAACAAAATTTTTTACGATAAATCCTTTGAAGATTTGTATTTTTGAAGAAATGTTTAAACACATGTGAAGGAGGCTTTCACGAGTTGAAAAATATGTAATCATCCTTAACCCTCTTTACATTTTTACTGGATTTTTTTCATATCCCATATATATTTATCCTATTAATGTAATAAGGAATATGTATTTAGATCTTGATCTGGACCTTTCTTTTAAGGCATAGAAGACATAGTTCACAAAGATCAAATATCTTTTAGGCAAGTATAAACATATGTATAATGCCAGTGTAAAATAAATACTAGCTTTGGGGGATTGACCAACAAAGTGTAAGACTGAATTATCCACCATGTGAATTTTTCTTTCTCTACAAAGTCAAGAGCTAAAGAATACTTAAGAAAATTTGAAAAAACACTATCTTATCTTAATCAGAATACTGAGAATTTTAGGATTTTTTGAGCGAAAATGTTGGCTCTTGAAGAGGAGAATAAAAACTTATAAACCCGGTTTGAAGGAAAGGAATCATATATTGGCTTATGGAATGAGGTTCATATGATGTACCATTAGAATAGAATATACATCTAGAACTTATCTTCCCCCCTTCTTACTTGGAAAGCGGAGAAGTTGAAAGTGACATGAAATCACACATTCATAAGTAGGAGAGATATTGATGTAGATTGGTATTTTGTTTCTGCTAACACCAGATAACATTTTTTATATTTGTCTTTGTAGCTTATTGTTTACTTGATGAAACATTTATACTTTT
>JXCR01095669.1:67678-89138 GCA_002079205.1 Phalaenopsis hybrid cultivar | reverse complement strand
TAAATTATAGAAAATTATATTGATATATTTATTCTTTGGTAAATAGTTTTCCTTTTTTTTTTTCTAATCTCGCGTCACAAAATAAATAACTATTTTTGTTATTTAAATNTTTTCCTTTTTTTTTTCTAATCTCGCGTCACAAAATAAATAACTAGTTTTGTTATTTAAATTTAAAAAAAAAAGTGGTAAAATCCATTTTGGTTCAAAAATAAGGATTTTTAAAGTTAATTCATTTAGTTAATTAAAACACACCCTCTGTTTATAAAAAAATTTTAGGAGGTTCACATGGGTCAGAGGATCACTAAGGCCAATTTTCATTTTTTAAATTATACTTTAACTATTATAATTACTGTTGATTTTAATGAATAAATGAATATAAAATATATATTATTTGTAAAATTACTTTTTTTTATATTTTTTTTCAATCTCTTTCACTTCAGAGAGCTCAGAGAAATTAATTTTATATTTTTCTGATTTATATATATATATATTTTTAATTTTTAAAGTAAAAAATGTAGGAAAATTTATTTAATTACATAAAGTACACTTTATAATCCCAAAAATTCATAGAAAAATTTGAAAGGTGTTTTCTTCAATCATGAGGTGATTTATGGCATGTTAACACATTTTGGGTATTTTTGTGATTTTTTGCATTTTTATTTGATTATTTAATTAAGGAAATGGGCTAAAAATAAACTTTTTATTTCGATTTCAATCTTATTTTTCTCTGGTATCTCTGGNATGTTAACACATTTTGGGTATTTTTGTGATTTTTTGCATTTTTATTTGATTATTTAATTAAGGAAATGGGCTGAAAATAAACTTTTTATTTTGATTTCAATCTTATTTTTCTCAGGTATCTCTGAACTTGAGAAACACTTTAAGCAAAAATTCTTAATTAATTGGAAGATACATTTTGATATTAAAAGTAATGTATTTAGCTTCCAAATTTACAGGGACATTAAAAAACCATTTCTTTCATTTTGGGATATTTTGGTGATTTTTTGAATTACTTTGTATTTTTCTAATTTTTGGTATTTTTCTTAATTTTAAAATGATAAAATAGACTTTAAATTTTTTTAATTTTTATTTTTATTTTTCTTACGTTTCTATGACCACAGTGAACCTACCAAACCAATTTTTGTAAAAATAAGGGTGGCTCACTTTGAAAATTAGGGTTTTCAATGTTATAGGTGTTCTCTGACTTTAAAAAAACTAGATAACATCCCTTAACATATGAGGAATGAACCCTCCAAATTTCACAATTTTTTTTATTAATATTTAATTAATTATGATTTAAAGAAATTTTAGAATATTTAATTAATTTAAAAATAAATATTAGTCAAATGTTTATTTTGTTTTTAGACCACATTGGTCTCCTTTGTTCACTGAGCAAATGAGTATTTTTCATTTTTTTTTGTCATTTTCTACACCAAGTTATGCATTTTTTAAGTTTCTATAATTATTTAAATCAGAAATACCTCTATTTATCTACTTATTTACATCAGTGATGACTCTATCCTTGTACGCACCAAAAAGCAACGCGTCGCATTTTGATTTGATGTTGTCATCCGCATCAGCTACCACGTGACTCCACATTCACGTGTTGTTCCTTCGTTCGACACTATCTGAGTCGTCCGTTTAATTCAACCGCGAACGAACGACATTCGTTCATCGTCCCCGATAAAATTGACCCGAGAACTACACATTTTCTAGGCGTAAGATCTTGCTAGATACTAAACCAAATTAAGTGTGGTTTGTGCTTACAGCTTCATCTAGGCGAGACCAACCTATCTATATGGTTACATGCGTATGAAATACAAGTTTTCTTTACAATTTCCTAAACCANCTAGGCGAGACCAACCTATCTATATGGTTACATGCGTATGAAATACAAGTTTTCTTTACAATTTCCTAAACCGAGAGAAAAATTAGGGATTTTTATCCATACCTTTGTCCAAGAGGTGTAGCCTCAATTGGATTGGTTACTAAGCTTCGCTTTGGTCTGACGAACGTCCTCCAAGCTTCAATTTTGTCTAGTATTGGGCCCACAAATAACTTCAATCGAAGGGTGGATCGGGTTTGGTCTAGGGTTATGATAGGGTGCTCGGATGACAGGGCTTCCATTAGGGAATTGATTTTGAAGTGTGGGGAAGCTTTTGGGATAATAAGTTTGAGGTTTTGTGGAACGGTCGAAAAGGCATTAAATTTCAGTGGTGAAATTAAGGTTCCTAAGTAGAGAAGAGGGGCAAAAAACGGTTAGAGTGAGCTTCGTGTGATTTCAATGGGAGTTTGGAATGATTTTGGCAGATTTTCGCCTATGTTTGAGCACTCCTTTCTTTGGTCGTGAGGTGGTGGCTTATTTATAAAGGAGGAAGGGGCTTCAATTGGGCAAGCTGAGGTGTTCAAAAGCTCACTTATGTGGAGAGAAGAAGAGGGCAAGTGATCAATTGGATTGAGCCAACTTGGATGGGTCTAATTTTAGGTTTTTGCCACGTGGTCCCCCTCGGCCATGGTGTTTTACTGCGGCTAGGGTGGTTGGCCAACCAAGCAAATTCACCTCCACACTGTGGTAGGTCGGAATTGGGGAGATGTGAAATCAATATCGTTCAAGCATTAGTAATTGCAATTTTCCAAAATGGTCATGAGTTTTGGTTAGGTTGGGTTAACCATGAGTTTAACCCCATGGAAATGGCTTGGAGTCATGTTCAAAGTGGTTGGAGATGATGGGTCAACTTCTAGAGGCTTGGGTGATTGATTTGGCATGAGGAATATGAATTTGGTAGGGTTAGGGTTTTGGTTAAGTCACTTTAGTGGGAGGTGAAAGGAGGCTCTCCTTTTTCTCCTTAGAGCATGGTGGACTTTCCATCGCTCATATGGCTCCACTATGACTTCGAGAAGGCTCCATGGCTTGCATGTGGCTTGGCCAACTTTCATGAAGATGGATTTAGGAATTTTGAGGATTTTAGTAGGGTGTTGGTATAAATCCAATTTTGGATTATTTTAATTATGACATGGCATGTTCTATGGTTTGATGTTTGATTTAATTAAATGGATGGTGAACGTGAAATTGTCATATGGGCTTTTGAATTGAATTAGGATGATGGGCTTTTTGGAATTTTTTGAACATGGGCTTTTAAAATTAGGTAAGATGGGCTTTTGAAATTTAATCATGATGGGCTCTTAATCAAGAGATGAGAAGAATAATTTTGGGCTTTGG
Organism: Phalaenopsis hybrid cultivar; assembly: GCA_002079205.1. Lineage (NCBI taxonomy): Eukaryota > Viridiplantae > Streptophyta > Magnoliopsida > Asparagales > Orchidaceae > Phalaenopsis > Phalaenopsis hybrid cultivar. The sequence goes on along the minus strand of JXCR01095669.1, from coordinate 85,918 downwards.
TGAATTTTAGGACTTGTCGTGGTAAGACTTAGACTTGAATTTGCATTTGGGTTTGATTTTGGCTCATGGATTTAGTTTGGTGGAAATNAGATGGGCTTTTGAAATTTAATCATGATGGGCTCTTAATCAAGAGATGAGAAGAATAATTTTGGGCTTTGGTTAATTTTAGGACTTGTCGTGGTAAGACTTAGACTTGAATTTGCATTTGGGTTTGATTTTGACTCATGTATTTAGTTTGGTGGAAACTGGATTTAGGGTCAATTTGTGATGGGTTGGCTTGAGTTTAAATTTGGGTTTGGAAATTGGTGAAATTGACTTTGAATTTTGAATTGGGTGGATTTGATGTGAATTTAGTGGAAATTGGAACAGTTTTAGGAATTTTGAATATTTGGGCAATTTTAGGGGAATTCGGTAAANGTTTGGAAATTGGTGAAATTGACTTTGAATTTTGAATTGGGTGGATTTGATGTGAATTTAGTGGAAATTGGAGCAGTTTTAGGAATTTTGAATATTTGGGCAATTTTAGGGGAATTCGGTAATTTTGGTGAAAATTGGGGCGCTTGGGTGAATTGGTTAAAATTGGGCTTGGAATTTAATGTGGTTGGCTTTGAATTGGTTTAAATTGGTTTTGGAGGAGCCTTGAGTGAACTTGGAAATTTTGACAACTTTTGGCATTTTTTAAAAATTTTGGGGGTAATTTGAGGGTGCAGTGATCATGTAAGCCATGAGAAGCCTTTTCAAAGTCATAAGCTCCATAGGAGAACTCATTTTGGATCTTCCATATGTTGGTTCTAGCCACTCTAGCCAAAAGCTAAGAACTTGGGAACCACCCATATGAGTTTCCGAAGGAGTCAGGGGCTAGGTCCAGTGTAAGTGACTTTAGGGTTTGGAGATGTGCGAGTTTATGATAGGTTCAAGTGTATGTGTAAGCCTGACCAAAACCAATCCACCTAGGGCTAACCCTAAGGCCTGACAATTTTATGGGGGTTCTCTCTGAGATTGCCCATGTTGGTTCCAACCTTCCAAGTGCTACAGGTTAGAGTTATACATGTGAAACTTTAGGAAGAACAAGGAAGTGATTAGAATGTCTAAGAAAGGTAGGCTCATCTACTAGTCANTAGGGCTAACCCTAAGGCCTGACAATTTTATGGGGGTTCTCTCTGAGATTGCCCATGTTGGTTCCAACCTTCTAAGTGCTACAGGTTAGAGTTATACATGTGAAACTTCAGGAAGAACAAGGAAGTGATTAGAATGTCTAAGAAAGGTAGGCTCCTCTACTAGTCCTCTAGGATAGTCAACAGGAAATTCATATGGCTAGATCCTAGGCTTCTAGAGAAGAGAAACTAGACCGCACTAAATGAGGTCAACACTTCCTTATCCCACATGGCTGATAATCCGACCTCTTTGGTCTTATCATGACATTGCTAACAAATAAATCAAATGAACTTCATTACATTTATACTACCCAAATATTTTATTCAGATCACATAAAAGTGATATAAACAACTTCATGCATAGATAATGTGACATTTATGTCAAAATTGAAAGCATATATGTTAGATATGAAGGTTCATAAGATTTGAGTGGCGTGTATGTTAGATAAGTGGAACAAACAACTAGAAGAAAGCAAGAATTAAAATGAAATTGAGGTCATTTCCACCACTGCAATTTTTCAATAGTCAAAAAACAAATCAGCACACCAACCAATCCAGAGTAATCAACATTAAGGGGACAACATGGTACAACTAAGCACAACACACACCTGGTACTTTGTAAAAATAGACACTTGTACATGAAATATTTGAATGTGCCAATTTTTTTTATTTGTAGTAGCATGTGAGTGTATGTACATTTCAAATTGTTCTTTTGTTCTAAATATGCTCATACCTATCCACATAAAATATAATAAGGGATAAATAATATCTGCATATTTTAAAACCCATAAAGTGTGATCATCATTTCATTGTTGGGCTACAAACATCTCACTCTTTTCATGGATGCAAAAGTTTTCTTTTTAAGGGCTATACAACCAAGAAGAAAAGCCTAGTTATGAGTGAGGCTTATTTATAAGGATCTCAACTGGTTTTCAGTGTCATAACAAAGCCACTGTGTACATGTTTCATAGCATAAAGCATATTTTTTATTATAGAAAAATGTTGTCAACTCTGAATGACTTCACACAACCGTGTGTATTTATATGAGTCATTCTAATGCAGGAGTTTGATTTTCAAGTAGTAAATAGAAAGGGTACTGATAATCAAATTGTTGATCATTTATCGAGACTAGAACAGGAAAATTATGGTGATAATGATATTGACATAAATAAAAATTTTCCTAATTAACAATTATACTATGTTTCTGAGTGGCGTGTTTTGTGGTATGCATATATAGTTAGCTATATAGTTAGTAATATTTTACCCTTCAGATTAGAAAGCCACCAAAAGAAGAAGTTCATGCACGATGCAAGATTTTACTTTTGGGACGACCCTTATTTATATAAAAAGTAAGGATTTAGTGATCTGAAGATGTGTGCCTTTTGAAGAAACAAATGAAATTATTAAAAAATGTCATTAATCTGATTTTGGGGAACATTTTGGAGTTGATAAAATTGCATTTAAAATTTTGCAATCTTGATTTTATTGACCTACTTTATTTAGGAATGTTAATACTTATGTAAAAGCATGTGATAAATGTTAAAGAGCAGGCAATATATTTAAGAGAAATGAAATGCCCCTAAATTTTACCTTGGAAGTTGAATTTTTTTATGTATGGGGTTTGGATTTTATGGGACTATTTATACCATCTACCGAAAGTATGTATATTTTTTAATTTATATGGATTGTGTTTCAAAATTAATTGAAGTTGTTGTTTTACTCCATCGTGATCCTCAAAGTGTAATTACTAGATTTAGAATGCCAAGAGTGATCATTACATATAAGAGAAGTCATTTTAAGAACTTTAGAATTGAAACATTAATGACTAAATATGGAATTAAATTTAGAATTGTCACAACTTATCACCCTCAAACTAGTGGTTTAGCATAAGTATCCAATCATGAAATTAAAGGTATTTTGGAAAATACTATAATTCCTAATAGGAAATATTGGTCTGGTATACTTGATTCTACATTATGGGTCTATAGCACTGCTTACAAAACCCTTATAGAAATGTCACCATATAGACTAGTATTTGGAAAAACTTGTTTCTTGTCAGTTGAATTAGAACATAGAGCTTATTGGGAGATAAAGGAATTTAATAAAAACATAAAAAAGGCTAGTGAGAAACGATTACTCCGTTAAACTAGCTCGCAAAAATTACAAATGATTCTTATGAGAATGCTACAGTTTATAAAGAAGAGATGAAAATTTTGCATGATCAAAAGATTTTAAGAAAAGATTTGAAGCTTGGATAAGAGGTTTTATTATAAAATGCTTGATTAAAATTATTTCTCAGATAACTTAAGTTCAGGTGGTCGAGGCCATTTATTATGATGAAAGCCTATCCTTATGGTGTTGTGGATATTAAAGATCTGAAAACTGAATGAATAATTAAAGTAAACAACCATCAACTGAAACCTTACATTGGTTGAAATGAACCTTTGTATGAAGAGATCCTGATGTTGGGCCAACCTAATTAAAACATTGGATATGTCGGGTTGATGACGTTAAACCAAGCGTGTATGGGAGACAACCCATAATTATCTGTGTGGATTGATTTATATCTTTGTTGTTACGGACTATGTGTTGTAATATTGAGACCTACGAGATGTAAGGAGGTGCAAAAACTCATTTGATGATTGAAACGAGATTAGGACGTGAAAAATTTGATGTGGGGTGAAACAGTGCTTACTAAGGCACTGGCGCCTAGGCGCCAAACGCAGCGCCTACGCGCCAACATCCAGTAAGATTGGTGCCTAAGCTCTAGAATCCAACGTCTAGACGCCACAGTTATAATACATGAGTAAAACTGCCCCCAACCGTTTTAACCCATTTCTTTCGATTAAAACCCCCCTAATCTCGTCCTTAAAGCTTGGAACTTCATATCTTGGCCTGAGAGAAGCAGCCTTGGAAAGGAATTGAGTGCTTGGTCAAATTTTCTTATATAAATAGAGAGTAAAAGTAATGGTGGTGTGAATGAGAAGAAGTTTGTGCACAAGGACGCTCAACCTTACTTCAATGGCTTCCTAGAACTGAGTTTGGAGTAGATCACCGACAAATTAATGAAAGTTAAAGAGGGGTTAGCAATTTTGCACAACAAGTTGAGCAACATGTATCACCAGTACAAGTATTTGGAGTGACATATGAAACTCAAATTCCCTAAACCATAAACCCTAAACCCTAACCCTAAACCCTAAACCCTAAACCCCAAACCCCAGACCCCAGACCCTAAACCCTAGGATCATAGAGAAAATTGCTGCAGAATTTCCTTGTGCTCCTTTCTACCACTTGTATGATCATAACTTTCTATCGATTGAATAATTGTGTTAGATTTTTATGTTTGCATGTATTGTGTCCACCTTAGTACTGTGTGTGTTTGATATTACTTGATATGGTATGTGCATTAGTATTGGATTGATCTCTTTTATTGCTTTATTGTGTCTATTGTACTGAATTTTGTTTGTTATTATTAAATTTGTGTTAAGTTTGTGAAAAATTTTGTGTTAGAATGCTTGGATAAATTAAGGTTTGGAAGTTATGATTGAGCAAATGGAACTTAGAAGATGTTGGGAAGATAATTGATTAGTGGAATGATGCTAAATTTATGTAATTTTGGTTTGGAGGCCTCAGGTTTGTTGTGTCACATTTTAAAAATCAAATCTTATGAAATTCGGCCCTGGCGCCTAAGCGTCAGACATTTGCATAGCTGGGCGCCAAGGCTCTGAAACTGGCGTCTAGCCACCAAACCGGCTGAACTTGTCGAAATTGCTTAAAATCACAAATTGAACCGGAACATCACCATTTTTTACCTCAAACTGTCTTCTTCTTCCTCCATTTCGTGAAAGTGACTCCTAGGGCTCTCCATAGCTCGTGATTTTCCAAGTTTTAGAGCCTAAAAATACCAGATTTCGTCTTCTCAATTTTAGATCTACATTTTGGCATATAAATTTTATTATTTCACTATTGATTTCTTCCACATTGATCGAAGGCCAAACATTGAATTTTTTTGGAATTTTAGTGAGAAATCCATAGCTGGAAGCTTAATTAGCTTGGAAATTACTTGTAGGAGACTTTAGAACTAATATATGCAATTTATTTTGATTTTTTTCTAGATTTTTGAAATGGCTCCTAAAACAAAGAGAGGAGAGGGGAAGGAAATTTTTGACAACACGAAGTTTGTGAATCACAAAGCACGAGATAGATAAGATGATTTTCTATTGTCAATGAATTTCATTGCGAAGCAAAGCTTTTCGAGTCCTAGTGAGGCGGTAGAAAATCTGATTGCTGCTCGACATTGGCAGGTTCTCTGTCATTTTACTGTCGCAACAGTTATTTTGATTGTGAGAGAATTTTATGTCAATTTGCTTGAAGCTCCAGAGAATGAGGTATTAGTTTGAGGAAGGGGAGTTGAGCTCACTCTTGAGAGGATCAATGTGTTATATGGCTTACGTCCTTCTTTGGATTGCTACTATTCAGAGTTTGAGCCTTTTAAGTCTAAGCTAGATGAGATTATTGTTTGCCTTACTGATGAGTGTGGAGTTTGGAAGATCAGAAACAAACATAAGGTAAAATTTTCTTCTTCTACATTTAATGCCCCATCGAACGCATGACACTATTTTATTTCTGCTCGACTAATACCTTTAAACCATTTGAGCGAGTTGACTGACACGCCTAAAAATTACATATTTTTATACATACATTTTACACTTATTTTTAATGATATTGCGCTTTAACAAAAGATATTTTACATATTTTTTTTTGTTCAAGGTCAAAGAAATAGATTTTTGGAGAAAATGAGACAAAAATGGTGTAATTTGGAGCCAAATCAAGCAAGGAAGAAAATTATGATCTGACGCATTTTGTTGGAGCAAGATTGGAGTTGAAACGAGACAAAATGAAGTGAAACATAACAAATTGGAGCTGTCCCAACTTTTGAACTGGCACAATAGCACCCAAACTGGCGTTATAGCCCCAGTCACGTTGAGAAATATGAATCATAGCACTGATTCTAGCGCCACAACACCATTAACCATTTCGGACGGCTGCTGCTCGATTTTGGGAGCTCTTAAGCACCATTTGGCACTTGGGAAGGCACCTTTTGGTCATTCAAACTCTTTGAACTTCTTTAGTCTTTCTCCTTGTGATGAGAATTAGTCATATGTAGAATTAGAATGGTTTAATGATTTCTTCTATTCCAAAATTGTGATGGTATTTTCGTCGATTCTTAATTTACTTTGCAAACTGAANAAAGCCTAGTTATGAGTGAGGCTTATTTATAAGGATCTCAACTGGTTTTCAGTGTCATAACAAAGCCACTGTGTACATGTTTCATAGCATAAAGCATATTTTTTATTATAGAAAAATGTTGTCAACTCTGAATGACTTCACACAACCGTGTGTATTTATATGAGTCATTCTAATGCAGGAGTTTGATTTTCAAGTAGTAAATAGAAAGGGTACTGATAATCAAATTGTTGATCATTTATCGAGACTAGAACAGGAAAATTATGGTGATAATGATATTGACATAAATAAAAATTTTCCTAATGAACAATTATACTATGTTTCTGAGTGGCGTGTTTTGTGGCATGCATATATAGTTAGCTATATAGTTAGTAATATTTTACCCTTCAGATTAGAAAGCCACCAAAAGAAGAAGTTCATGCACGATGCAAGATTTTACTTTTGGGACGACCCTTATTTATATAAAAAGTAAGGATTTAGTGATCTGAAGATGTGTGCCTTTTGAAGAAACAAATGAAATTATTAAAAAATGTCATTAATCTGATTTTGGGGAACATTTTGGAGTTGATAGAATTGCATTTAAAATTTTGCAATCTGGATTTTATTGACCTACTTTATTTAGGAATGTTAATACTTATGTAAAAGCATGTGATAAATGTTAAAGAGCAGGCAATATATTTAAGAGAAATGAAATGCCCCTAAATTTTACCTTGGAAGTTGAATTTTTTTATGTATGGGGTTTGGATTTTATGGGACTATTTATACCATCTACCGAAAGTATGTATATTTTTTAATTTATATGGATTGTGTTTCAAAATTAATTGAAGTTGTTGTTTTACTCCATCGTGATCCTCAAAGTGTAATTACTAGATTTAGAATGCCAAGAGTGATCATTACATATAAGAGAAGTCATTTTAAGAACTTTAGAATTGAAACATTAATGACTAAATATGGAATTAAATTTAGAATTGTCACAACTTATCACCCTCAAACTAGTGGTTTAGCATAAGTATCCAATCATGAAATTAAAGGTATTTTGGAAAATACTATAATTCCTAATAGGAAATATTGGTCTGGTATACTTGATTCTACATTATGGGTCTATAGCACTGCTTACAAAACCCTTATAGAAATGTCACCATATAGACTAGTATTTGGAAAAACTTGTTTCTTGTCAGTTGAATTAGAACATAGAGCTTATTGGGAGATAAAGGAATTTAATAAAAACATAAAAAAGGCTAGTGAGAAACGATTACTCCGTTAAACTAGCTCGCAAAAATTACAAATGATTCTTATGAGAATGCTACAGTTTATAAAGAAAAGATGAAAAATTTGCATGATCAAAAGATTTTAAGAAAAGATATGAAGCTTGGATAAGAGGTTTTATTATAAAATGCTTGATTAAAATTATTTCTCAGATAACTAAAGTTCAGGTGGTCGAGGCCATTTATTATGATGAAAGCCTATCCTTATGGTGTTGTGGATATTAAAGATCTGAAAACTGAATGAATAATTAAAGTAAACAACCATCAACTAAAACCTTACATTGGTTGAAATGAACCTTTGTATGAAGAGATCCTGATGTTGGGCCAACCTAATTAAAACATTGGATATGTCGGGTTGATGACGTTAAACCAAGCGTGTATGGGAGACAACCCATAATTATCTGTGTGGATTGATTTATATCTTTGTTGTTACGGACTATGTGTTGTAATATTGAGACCTACGAGATGTAAGGAGGTGCAAAAACTCATTTGATGATTGAAACGAGATTAGGAAGTGAAAAATTTGATGTGGGGTGAAACAGTGCTTACTAAGGCACTGGCGCCTAGGCGCCAAACGCAGCGCCTGCGCGCCAGCATCCAGTAAGATTGGTGCCTAAGCTCTAGAATTCAACGTCTAGACGCCACAGTATAATACATGAATAAAACTGACCCCCAACCATTTTAACCCATTTCTTTCGATTAAAACCCCCCTAATCTCGTCCTTAAAGCTTGGAACTTCATATCTTGGCCTGAGAGAAGCAGCCTTGGAAAGGAATTGAGTGCTTGGTCAAATTTTCTTATATAAATAGAGAGTAAAAGTAATGGTGGTGTGAATGAGAAGAAGTTTGTGCACAAGGACGCTCAACCTTACTTCAATGGCTTCCTAGAACTGAGTTTGGAGTAGATCACCGACAAATTAATGAAAGTTAAAGAGGGGTTAGCAATTTTGCACAACAAGTTGAGCAACATGTATCACCAGTACAAGTATTTGGAGTGACATATGAAACTCAAATTCCCTAAACCATAAACCCTAAACCCTAATCCTAAACCCTAAACCCTAAACCCCAAACCCCATACCCCAAACCCTAAACCCTAGGATCATAGAGAAAATTGCTGCAGAATTTCCTCGTGCTCCTTTCTACCACTTGTATGATCATAACTTTCTATCGATTGAATAATTGTGTTAGATTTTTATGTTTGCATGTATTGTGTTCACCTTAGTACTGTGTGTGTTTGATATTACTTGATATGGTATGTGCATTAGTATTGGATTGATCTCTTTTATTGCTTTATTGTGTCTATTGTACAGAATTTTGTTTGTTATTATTAAATTTGTGTTAAGTTTGTGAAAAATTTTGTGTTAGAATGCTTGGATGAATTAAGGTTTGGAAGTTATGATTGAGCAAATGGAACTTAGAAGATGTTGGGAAGATAATTGATTAGTGGAATGATGCTAAATTTATGTAATTTTGGTTTGGAGGCCTCAGGTTTGTTGTGTCACATTTTAAAAATCAAATCTTACAAAATTCGGCCCTGGCGCCTAAGCGTTGNGATGCTAAATTTATGTAATTTTGGTTTGGAGGCCTCAGGTTTGTTGTGTCACATTTTAAAAATCAAATCTTATGAAATTCGGCCCTGGCGCCTAAGCGTCAGACATTTGCATAGCTGGGCGCCAAGGCTCTGAAACTGGCGTCTAGCCACCAAACCGGCTGAACTTGTCGAAATTGCTTAAAATCACAAATTGAACCGGAACATCACCATTTTTTACCTCAAACTGTCTTCTTCTTCCTCCATTTCGTGAAAGTGACTCCTAGGGCTCTCCATAGCTCGTGATTTTCCAAGTTTTAGAGCCTAAAAATACTAGATTTCGTCTTCTCAATTNTCCATTTCGTGAAAGTGACTCCTAGGGCTCTCCATAGCTCGTGATTTTCCAAGTTTTAGAGCCTAAAAATACCAGATTTCGTCTTCTCAATTTTAGATCTACATTTTGGCATATAAATTTTATTATTTCACTATTGATTTCTTCCACATTGATCGAAGGCCAAACATTGAATTTTTTTGGAATTTTAGTGAGAAATCCATAGCTGGAAGCTTAATTAGCTTGGAAATTACTTGTAGGAGCNTTCTCAATTTTAGATCTACATTTTGGCATATAAATTTTGTTATTTCACTATTGATTTCTTCCACATTGATCGAAGGCCAAACATTGAAAATTTTTGGAATTTTAGTGCGAAATCCATAGTTGGAAGCTTAATTAGCTTGGAAATTACTTGTAGGAGACTTTAGAACTAATATATGCAATTTATTTTGATTTTTTTCTAGATTTTTGAAATGGCTCCTAAAACAAAGAGAGGAGAGGGGAAGGAAATTTTTGACAACACGAAGTTTGTGAATCACAAAGCACGAGATAGATAAGATGATTTTCTATTGTCAATGAATTTCATTGCGAAGCAAAGCTTTTCGAGTCCTAGTGAGGCGGTAGAAAATCTGATTGCTGCTCGACATTGGCAGGTTCTCTGTCATTTTACTGTCGCAACAGTTATTTTGATTGTGAGAGAATTTTATGCCAATTTGCTTGAAGCTCCAGAGAATGAGGTATTAGTTTGAGGAAGGGGAGTTGGGCTCACTCCNCTGCTCGACATTGGCAGGTTCTCTGTCATTTTACTGTCGCAACAGTTATTTTGATTGTGAGAGAATTTTATGTCAATTTGCTTGAAGCTCCAGAGAATGAGGTATTAGTTTGAGGAAGGGGAGTTGAGCTCACTCTTGAGAGGATCAATGTGTTATATGGCTTACGTCCTTCTTTGGATTGCTACTATTCAGAGTTTGAGCCTTTTAAGTCTAAGCTAGATGAGATTATTGTTTGCCTTACTGATGAGTGTGGAGTTTGGAAGATCAGAAACAAACATAAGGTAAAATTTTCTTCTTCTACATTTAATGCCCCATCGAACGCATGACACTATTTTATTTCTGCTCGACTAATACCTTTAAACCATTTGAGCGAGTTGACTGACACGCCTAAAAATTACATATTTTTATACATACATTTTACACTTATTTTTAATGATATTGCGCTTTAACAAAAGATATTTTACATATTTTTTTTTGTTCAAGGTCAAAGAAATAGATTTTTGGAGAAAATGAGACAAAAATGGTGTAATTTGGAGCCAAATCAAGCAAGGAAGAAAATTATGATCTGACGCATTTTGTTGGAGCAAGATTGGAGTTGAAACGAGACAAAATGAAGTGAAACATAACAAATTGGAGCTGTCCCAACTTTTGAACTGGCACAATAGCACCCAAACTGGCGTTATAGCCCCAGTCACGTTGAGAAATATGAATCATAGCACTGATTCTAGCGCCACAACACCATTAACCATTTCGGACGGCTGCTGCTCGATTTTGGGAGCTCTTAAGCACCATTTGGCACTTGGGAAGGCACCTTTTGGTCATTCAAACTCTTTGAACTTCTTTAGTCTTTCTCCTTGTGATGAGAATTAGTCATATGTAGAATTAGAATGGTTTAATGATTTCTTCTATTCCAAAATTGTGATGGTATTTTCGTCGATTCTTAATTTACTTTGCAAACTGAACACTTGTAATATTAAAATCTGTTGTAAGACATAAAGACCCGAGTGAGGTATGATTTCACCGAACTAGTGAGTACCACACTAACCTTACGAGGAGGGGAACCACAATCTAAGGAGATAGATAGGGAGATAAGTCTTGATAGATGTAGAATTGGTGTTGTTAGGGTGACAGGCTAGATCCTTTACCAATTTGGTCTAAAGTTGGAACTAAGGGTCACTCACAGGTCCTATATAAAGGGTCCAATGGGTAATCTAAAAGTGGTGAGCTAGAATCTACCTAGCACTATGACACAAGCTGGAACTTACTTTAGATTAGTCAATATTTTTTATGCACTCAGAAGAGGGTAAAGAAGCATGTATGCTCCTATTTGTCATAATACAACATTTCAAACCTTCAACATTTGATTCCTACACTGATTATAATCTCATCACAAGGGGAAATGAATTTTAATTATATAAAAAATTTCCAAAATTTAACCAATCTACTTAGATTAGGTTTTTAGTTAATTTAGTTAACTTTAATTTTATAGTAAATTAGTAAATTTAGGAAAGGCAAACTTTTTGAAAATTCCAAACTAAGACCTGATAGTAGTAGACTAGAATTAGCCTAAGGGAATTCTTACCCCGCTTCTCTGTGGAATCAATATTGGGGTCTTTAAAAGAAAATCATATATTACTTGAAATGTATGTATACTTGCGTAGTTTCTCTAGTGTATAAACTATTTTCTAAATTTTATAGCATTTAGATATTGCACACTAGCCGCTAAATATAAATTGGGTCAAGTTTTTTTCCATCTTTTGGAAACTAAATTATTGCGTAATTGCGGGTCTGATCAACGACTTGTGAGAGAGTCATATTGAACTATTGCATTCAGATGATGAAACCCATTGATGTTGGCTCTCTCAACTTCAAGGCCATTTACACCTCCGCTAGAGCTAGTTCTTTTGCATGTTTGGGTTTCCCTTCCCTAATCTTTACTATCTGCAAAGGATCTGGAGTGAAACATGAGACTTGGGAGAAGCAATTAAAGCCACTAAAGCCTATCGGAAAGGCTAATGTGAAAATTTATGGGATATCTCGAGGTACAACTTCTGATATTCCATCTACTTCTACCTCCAGTACTACTGTTCCACCTCTTGATGCTTCAGAAGAACTTAGAGATCGGACATTGGAATTTCAATCATATATGTTTTTAATGTTATGTCAGCTTAAAATAATGAGGATCATAGGAGCCACCTAGAGCAATACATGAAAAAGGAATAGTGATTATGAAGCCAGCTTCAACACTTCCTTAGTTTGTTTTTTATGTTGCAACCATAATGTTGAGTTTACTAGTTATCCTTACTGCCCTCCTTTTGAGCATAAACAAATGATGGATGAAGATGTAGAAGATGATGATAAGGGGGAGGAGGATTAAGAAGTCTTGATTATTTTTTTGTTGTAGTTCTTCATGTATATTTGATTTGTTTTAGTACTCTTTGATGTATGTTGAACACATGTACAATTTCCTATTCTTACTATTTACTCTTGCTCCTGTTTAGTTTATATTGCCTAGAGTAGTGTTTTACTTTGCAATTTCTATGTTATACATGTTAATTTTAGATGTACTACTACTCAACACTTGTTTTTATTGCTTGCACTTGTACTGTTTACATTTTTAGTACCCTGATATAACTAATTTTGTTAAAATTTTCTCTATTCACAGTTGTTATATACTTTGATGTTTTACACTATTTAAAAATTCAATTTTGGGGGATGGAGAAAAACTTTTTAAAACTAAACTTTATTTGTCCTCGATAAACTATATATTTTTAAAATTATTTTAACATAACCTATTGTATGTGGTGTTAACTTTAGATAATTATATTTTTTACTTTATAAATGTTATAGTAGACTTAAGTAAAAGTTTTTTTGGTAATAAAGTGTAATTCTAAAGTTAAGATATTTAGTATAAAAGTATAAGAATGTGTTTTATTATTCAAAATAGGAAAAATTGTATTTTTGAAACGCTAAGGATTTTAGATCTACACTTTAAAAAGAATATGACACTCTATTCATTACTGCACTAATATACATTATTAAGCAAGGAAATGTGAGAAGTTCTTAACTTTGGGAAGAGTATAGTGAAGTTCAAAATCATTAAAGGCTATCCAAATATAGCAATCTTCACATAAAAAGAAAAAAAAAAGTAAAGATTGAAAATGATCCTAAGAGAAAAAGAAAAAAAAATCAAAAGAAAAAGAAGAGAAAAAAGAAAAACATGCAGGGAGAATCTTAAGGAGAAGCCTAATAAAAATTGGCTTCGCTTAAGTTATCTTAAAGCTAAAAACTTATTTACACTTCTAAGCTTATTTTTAATTTTAAAAATTATTAGCCTCTTTACTTGTAGAGTTCTCATGCAATTCTTTTCTTTTAATTCTTCTAAAATTCCTTAGTGTGACAAATTATAGTTATTTTTTAAATAAATAGAAAATCAAAATTCCTAACTTGATTACTGGATATCCTTACATTTTAGTTTTAACTTGAGTTATTGAAAGTTTTTCTAAAAGTTTCACTATCACATTTATGAGACAAAACTATAAGATTCCTTAAGTGAAACCCATTACCGTAAGGTATTATATTTGGTTTACATAGTAAAAAGGTTACTTGAGGACAGGCAATGTTTAAGTTTGGGGGAATTGACATGCCTTAAAATTACTTATTTTTACATGTGTATTTCATGCTCATTTTTAATGATATTGTGCTTTAATAAAAGATATTTTTTGTGTTTTGATTGCAGGTGCAAAGAATGAAGTTTAAGAGCAAAAGAAGTAAAAAGGGAGCAAAAATGGGTCAAATGATGCCAAACAACAAAAAGGTGACATGGCGGGTAGGCGCCAGATAGTTCTAAAAGGCTGGCACCTAGGTGCCACAGTTTGACGCCTAGGTGTCCGAGGCAGTTATGCTTATATTCATTGAATTTGGATGGTTTTCAAAAAGGTGCCTGAAGTGACCCTTGGTTATTTTCAGAGTTTTATATATAGAAAGAATTTCCACACATCCAAGAGGAGAGGAAAGTTGTTTTTGGGTAAGTTAGACCACCATTGGGGTGGGCACCCACCATAGTGAGAGTGTGGTAATTGTGAGTGTTTGTAGAATCTTTTGTAAGTCTTGTGGAGTCAAATTCAGTTAGGAAACTTCTTAGTATTGCTTGGGGAAAAGTTTGAGATAAATATTTGTACTTTTATTTTGTAAACATGGTTTTTAATATGTATCTAATATTTGTTTTGTTATCTCCAAGAATTATGAGTAATTTTCTTTTATTTCTCCTTGCAATAAGAGCTAATCATGTGTGGGGTTAGAATGTTGTGAAGATTTATTTTATTCCAAAGATTTGTGATGATATTTTCACTGATTCTTCATTTACTTTACAAATTGGTCATTTGTGATGTTAAAATTCACTGCGAAACATAATGACCTGGGAGGGCTATGATTTCACCAACTAGTGAGTATCATACTAAACCTTGGATGGAGGGGATGTCACGTCCAAGGGGGAGTGCAAATATATAGAGAGATAAGTTTTGATGAGCGTAAAATTGATAATTCTAGACTGACGGGCTAGAATCTTTATCAAATTGATCTTAGTTCATAACCTGAGTCTTTAGTTTGTTCTATAGAGAGGGAACAGTGGGTAATCTGGAAGTTAGAGGCTAAAATCTACTCAGCACAACCATACAATCAAGAACTTAACTTTAGATTAGTCAATATTCTTTATGCACTCTGGAGATATTAAAGAGTATGTATGCTCTTATTTGTCACAAAACTTCATTTTTATCTTTAAGCATTTGATTCCTACACTCATTATAATCTCTTTTGAAGGGGAAAGATTTTTTCTTATAATAGTACTTCTTTACACATTTATAGTTTAGAAACTTTTCTTTTTCTTTTAGCTTTAAATTAGAAGTAACAAACATTAGTTAAACCCTTTTAAAAACAATTCGATATTATTCTCCTACAAATTTAGTTTTCAGCTTAAGTAAAAATATTTCTAAGTTAGCATAGCAATTCCCTTATTCCCTATGGGTTTGATACTAAGGTTTTTAAAGAAAACGCTATATTACTTAAAATAATACATATATTTGTGTGTACCTCTAGTGTGTAATTCATTAATCAATTTATCACATATTTATTTTACACACTATCCTCTGAAAAATAAATTAGGTCAATTTTTTTGCCATCATTCAGAATTTAAATGACTGTGTAATTGCGGGTTAGGTCAGACTAAATCCTTATCGTTGAAAGAGATTGGTGGTTGAATTTTTGTGGTGAAATTAGTGGCATAGAGTTCCCTAGTTTGCTGCCTCTTTCGGTTCACTTACATGGATGATTCAGTACCTCAAAATATGTCAGGTAAAATTCTTAAATTGTGGATGACATGGGTGCAAATTGGTATGTCCAGTGTTGTGCTCTCCCCATTGAGGCATTACCTAGCCTTTGAATCACGACTTTTGGAGCGACGCATTCCTTCAACTTTCCTTCTTTTATTAGTTCCTCTATCAAGTTCCAGAAGTGCCTACACTCCTTCGTGTCATAGTCGTGCTCCCTATGATACATACAATACTTCCTGCTATCTCGGAGAAAAGCTCTGGTTCTCATCAGTGTTGCTTTCTTAAAAATATCCTTATCTTGGATGACATATACTATCTACGCCATTGATACCCTCAGAGGAGTGTTCTAAGGGACTTCGAGATCATATCATGTTCATTTGTGGTATTAAGCCAACATCTCATGATGTTGGATCAACTGTCGAATATGGGTCTTTGCCCGTCCTCTTTGGTCCCCTTGATGATGGGTTGAGTTGTTGCGNTTTATACATACATTTTACACTTATTTTTAATGATATTGCGCTTTAACAAAAGATATTTTACATATTTTTTTTGTTCCAGGTCCAAGAAATAAATTTTTGGAGAAAATGAGACAAAAATGGTGTAATTTGGAGCCAAATCAAGCAAGGAAGAAAATTATGATCCGACGCATTTTGTTGGAGCAAGATTGGAGTTGAAACGAGACAAAATGAAGTGAAACATAGCAAATTGGAGTTGTCCCAACTTTTGAACTGGCACAATAGCACCCAAACTGGCGTTATAGCCCCAGTCACGTCGAGAAATAGGAATCATAGCACTGATTCTAGCACCACAACACCATTAACCATTTCGGACGGCTGCTGCTCGATTTTGGGAGCTTTTAAGCACCATTTGGCACTTGGGAAGGCACCTTTTGGTCATTCAAACTCTTGGAACTTCTTTAGTCTTTCTCCTTGTGATGAGAATTAGTCATATGTAGGATTAGAATGGTTTAATGATTTCTTCTATTCTAAAATTGTGATGGTATTTTCGTCGATTCTTAATTTACTTTGCAAACTGAGCACTTGTAATATTAAAATCTGTTGTAAGACATAAAGACCCGAGTGAGGTATGATTTCACCGAACTAGTGAGTACACACTAACCTTACGAGGAGGGGAACCACAATCTAAGGAGAGTTCAAATAGATAGGGAGATAAGTCTTGATAGATGTAGAATTGGTGTTGTTAGGGTGACATGCTAGATCCTTTACCAATTTGGTCTAAAGTTGGAACTAAGGGTCACTCACAGGTCCTATATAAAGGGTCCAATAGGTAATCTAAAAGTGGTGAGCTAGAATCTACCTAGCACTATGACACAAGCTGGAACTTACTTTAGATTAGTCAATATTTTTTATGCACTCAGAAGAGGGTAAAGAAGCATGTATGCTCCTATTTGTCATNCTGGTTCTCATCAGTGTTGCTTTCTTAAAAATATCCTTATCTTGGATGACATATACTATCTACGCCATTGATACCCTCAGAGGAGTGTTCTGAGGGACTTCGAGATCATATCATGTTCATTTGTGGTATTAAGCCAACATCTCATGATGCTGGATCAACTGTCGAATATGGGTCTTTGCCCGTCCTCTTTGCTCCCTTGATGATGGGTTGAGTTGTTGCAACTATGACTTTCATAATGTGGGCGGACGAGCGGTCACACTTTCTCTCTTGGTTTCCACCCATTATTTTTGATAGTCACTTATGGTGCCTCTGATCGGAGGGCTCAAGGGCTTTTTTGTATGCTTTTAGATACTTGTTAGTCATCTCTAACAATTTGCCAAGCTTTGAGGCTCCACAAGGTCGATGTCAAAAAGGAACCTTTTAGATTTCGGTCCCTACGTTAGAGCGACCGGGGCTATGTTCTGTTTCAAATCTCTTACCTCAAGTATTTCACTCTAGAAATGTGTAATAAACCAGTGTAAGCTCTCGTTAGGTCCTTGTCTTAATTTTCATAAAGGCTTGACTCTCTTTTTAGGTCTCTCGACACTAGTGCAATGTGTTAGAAAGAACCTTTTGAATTCCACAAAGCAAATTAATACTCCAACCCATTATGCGTTGAAACATCTCAGAGAAGATAATCTCAATGTTGTGAAGAGCAGTTTGCACTTAAATGCATTGGAGATCTTTGATAAACACATCGAGGATTCAAAAGACGCAAAATGATTGTTGGGATCCTAAAGTCTCTTATATGACTCCAAAGATGGTAGTTTAAACTTCTCCGGGGGTTGGAATCCAGAGATCAAAAAACAAAAAGCAATCTCCAGTGTTGGAACAATTCGATTCATTTAAGTTGTTGTCTTTCCACCATCGGGGCGGACCCGATGTTGTTCTGATACATCACATCCTTGACACTCTTCAGCAGATAGTTTGGTCTCCTCTCATTGCACCTCGGTGGTTCTTCTCTATGGGGGTTATGTGGTGCTAGTTGAATGATCCCAACTTTCTATATAGATGTAAAATGTTATGTATGTGATTATATGCTTAATTTCTTTAATAGGTATTCTTAATTTGCAACAAAGTAAAAAACTTGATCCAAAGCAAAAGCTAAATAAGTTTTCTACTATGAAATAAATAAGAAACAATTATAATATTTAAATAACA
>JXCR01095669.1:43047-65684 GCA_002079205.1 Phalaenopsis hybrid cultivar | reverse complement strand
CTGCGAAACATAATGACCTGGGAGGGCTATGATTTCACCAACTAGTGAGTATCATACTAAACCTTGGATGGAGGGGACGTCACGTCCAAGGGGGAGTGCAAATATATAGGGAGATAAGTTTTGATGAGCGTAAAATTGATAATTCTAGACTGACGAGCTAGAATCTTTATCAAATTGATATTAGTTCAGNAAACATAATGACCTGGGAGGGCTATGATTTCACCAACTAGTGAGTATCATACTAAACCTTGGATGGAGGGGATGTCACGTCCAAGGGGGAGTGCAAATATATAGAGAGATAAGTTTTGATGAGCGTAAAATTGATAATTCTAGACTGACGGGCTAGAATCTTTATCAAATTGATCTTAGTTCATAACCTGAGTCTTTAGTTTGTTCTATAGAGAGGGAACAGTGGGTAATCTGGAAGTTAGAGGCTAAAATCTACTCAGCACAACCATACAATCAAGAACTTAACTTTAGATTAGTCAATATTCTTTATGCACTCTGGAGATATTAAAGAGTATGTATGCTCTTATTTGTCACAAAACTTCATTTTTATCTTTAAGCATTTGATTCCTACACTCNGCACAACCATACAATCAAGAACTTAACTTTAGATTAGTCAATATTCTTTATGCACTCTGGAGATATTAAAGAATATGTATGCTCTTATTTGTCACAAAACTTCATTTTTATCTTTAAGCATTTGATTCCTACACTGATTATAATCTCTTTTGAAGGGGAAAGATTTTTTCTTATAATAGTACTTCTTTACACATTTATAGTTTAGAAACTTTTCTTTTTCTTTTAGCTTTAAATTAGAAGTAACAAACATTAGTTAAACCCTTTTAAAAACAATTCGATATTATTCTCCTACAAATTTAGTTTTCAGCTTAAGTAAAAATATTTCTAAGTTAGCATAGCAATTCCCTTATTCCCTATGGGTTTGATACTAAGGTTTTTAAAGAAAACGCTATATTACTTGAAATAATACATATATTTGTGTGTACCTCTAGTGTGTAATTCATTAATCAATTTATCACATATTTATTTTACACACTATCCTCTGAAAAATAAATTAGGTCAATGTTTTTGCCATCATTCAGAATTTAAATGATTGTGTAATTGCGGGTTAGGTCAGACTAAATCCTTATCGTTGAAAGAGATTGGTGGATGAATTTTTGTGGTGAAAGTAGTGGCATAGAGTTCCCTAGTTTGCTGCCTCTTTCGGTTCACTTACATGGATGATTCAGTACCTCAAAATATGTCAGGTACAATTCTTAAATTGTGGATGACATGGGTGCAAATTGGTCTGTCCAGTGTTGTGCTCTCCTCATTGAGGCATTACCTAGCCTTTGAATCGCAACTTTTGGAGCGACANGTTTGGTCTCCTCTCATTGCACCTCGGTGGTTCTTCTCTATGGGGGTTATGTGGTGCTAGTTGAATGATCCCAACTTTCTATATAGATGTAAAATGTTATGTATGTGATTATATGCTTAATTTCTTTAATAGGTATTCTTAATTTGCAACAAAGTAAAAAACTTGATCCAAAGCAAAAGCTAAATAAGTTTTCTACTATGAAATAAATAAGAAACAATTATAATATTTAAATAACAGATATTATGCAAGTATACGTATCATTATCAAGTAATATATGACTTCTTTATTAAACCCCGAATATCAAACTGCAGGGAGACTAACAATATGCACTTTAGAAAACTAGAAAGTTTAGAAATTTTAGATGAAAAAAATCTACTAAGTAAAATATTTTTACTTAAACTTAATAAGCTATAATAGGGATGAAAATTTGATTCTTTTTGTAATTTTTTGTTCATGAAATTAAAGTAAGCAACTAATTAACTCAATAAAATACTTGCAAGATGAAGGCATTATAAGTAAAATATATTTTTTCTTATCATGAATCAGTAATAAATAGAGAAATTTTGTTGTGAAAGTATTATAAATGTGCTGTGTTAAATAGGAGCAATAATATTCTTTACCCTTACTAGAGATGCTATAAATAACATTGGCTAATCTATAGCTTGAATAGTCTTGAAGACCAGTTAGGTAGGGAAGATACTAGCTCTCACTCTAGAGTTCCCTCTTTTTCCTCCACCTGAGAGCTGACATCTTGTATCAAAACCTAAAACTATAATTCAAATTGAGAGCTTTAGTTTGTCACTCTAAAGTCCTCGAATTCTACACATTTGAAAAATTTATTTCCCTATTTATTTGCACTTAACTCCATGAACTACATTCTCATCCTTGAAATTAATATGTGATTTTAAACCATTTGTTGATTGAGACAATACCATCTCAGATCTTACATGTTCTCACAACAAGTATTAACATCTTAATTGGTCAAAATCAAGAAGTAAATGAAGTGCAGGGTTTCAAATCATCAAAATTTCTTCCAACATTGAAACCTAACACTTCACACAACTTCTTTTCAACACTTAATCACTTATCATTTTAAGAAAAAAAGATAAAGAAAACTACTCAGAATCCATAGAGAAAACACAATCACACATGAGTTTAAAAGTAGAAATCATATACACAAACAAGAAATATAAATTAAAATTAAGCGTAGTCATAAAGATAAACACTTATCTCAAATCATCTTCACCAAATGTCTTGAAGTTCCTTTGAATTCTCTTCCTTCACTCACAATACAAACTAAAAACTCAAAATAAAAAAAAGAAAGCGGCTAATGACGGCGACGTACTTGGATGAATGATGGTTGTAAATTTTATGGGTGGCTGGCCCCTTATCTTGATGATCCAAGTCTTTTCTTATAGAAATCTAAGAGGAGCATTGGTGTCTCTTCAAAAAGATGTCTCCATTCAATGAATCTTCTAGAAGTTGCCTCCTCAAAAGCCAGTTGAATGAATGTTTGTGTCCATGGGCTATTTCCCATATTTTTACCAAGGGTTGCTTCAAACACCTCTTCACAAATTTGCTCAAATTAAATAATTTATCACATAACTACTTCTAGCGTTTAGGCGCCCCAGTTCATTTATGCACATTTCTTCATTTTTGCTCAAAATTTGACCCCTTTTCACTCATTTTAACATTTTCCATCCATTTGATTGTACTTGAAAAAAAACACACAAATATCTTTAATTAAAGTGCAATATCTCAAAAATAGGTATAAAAATGTGTATAAAAATACTATATATTTTATGTGCACCATTGTACACAATCTCCTTCTGGAACTGGGGCTGCTCCCAAGGTTGCGATCGCTTTGAGGACCTTTGCAAATTATTCCAACATTTTATTCATGATCTGAGCTCTTAGATCTTGTAGTTCTTGTTGCACAAATCCTTCCACAAACTCTTTAGTGCATCCTGCCTTCAATATGTCTCTTTGTTTGGTTTCTCTTCGCTTCCGTTGTGCTCCTCTTCTTATTGAAGACATTATTTCATGCTCACCACACCTAGAAGAATGTTGAATCCAAAAATGTTTGAGAAGCACACCCAATGAATAGAGTGTAGTATTGAGTATGGCCGAGCAAGAAGATTAGTATTAAACAAAAGAAAAGCATAACCTTTTTATCGTAAAATGATCCTCATTTATAGACATGGAGGTATGAACTTTTACAATTATATATATATCATCCAATCATTATTTTCTGAGGGATTATTTTAGTAAATTACAAAAAAATATAATAAAATAATGTGTGAAATTATATGGTTTATCGATCGATTGTCAAGATTTAAAAAATATTTTACTGTGTTTTCATTATTTTGCACTGAAATGTTGGTTTATGAGCAATTTGCTTTGTCATGCTTCGGATATTAAGAAAATTGGCTAAAAAATGTTGTTATAAGTACCGTGGAGCAAACTTTTTCCATTATTTTGGATGTTGAGGAATGTTGGTATAACTACTGGTGAAAATGTTAAAAACTGTCATTGTTGCAGTCTTATTGAAAATGTGGCAGTGACAATTTTCAATCATAATGGTTTCCATGCCCTGGAAAGCATAAAAAATCCTCTTCTTTCGTTTCATCTGTTGCTTATAAATATTCCCCTCACCATGCTCTAGCAATGTCATCTTTAAGATATAAAATTATCACTAGTTGAATTTAGTATGACTAGCAATGATGAACTGAATGTCTTCGAAGAACCTTCAGGAATTGTGGTTTGGCATTCATTACCTGAGGATGAGATAAACTCTAATGAATTTGAAATTGATGATTGTGAAGGTGTGGCCGAGATGGCTGCTTTGAAGGAGTTTATCGCAGATGCTATATGTGACTGCTGATCAACCAAGGTTTATTTATTTATTAGACTATAAGTTTATTTTCTTATGTATTTCCTTTTGTTTTTTTTTTATTTCTGGATTTTACAATTGGTTTCTTTTTTTTTTTGGGCGGGTATAACAACATGATTTCCAGGATTTCGGGAACCAACAAAGTTGTTTTGTGTTACTGCGGACTATTGGCTGCGTTATTCACGCCATGTCAACCTCACAACAATGGGATACAGGTTTACTATTTTCACAGAGGCATTTCAGCTCGTTGTGCTTTCTTCCATTGAGCCGACAATTCAATGAATTGCACTGCCAACAGTGATCTAGGTATGATGATTTCCCATGGTGATAGTTAATCCAAATATTTTTTATATGCAAGGATTTATGAAGTTGACATCACTACTTAAAGATTTTAATCTCTGGTAATGATGCCAAAAACTCGATCCTGATGTTTTTTATATGTAAGGATTTATGAAGTTGACATCACTATTTGAAGATTTTAATCCCCGGTAAAGGCGCAAAAAAACTTGATCCCAAGCAAAGTAAGATTTCAATTGCATCTTTAAAGAGTAGAGATTCTACACAAGTATACGTATCGTTATCAAATAATATATGACTTTTTGATTAAGCCCCAAATATCGATCCCATGGAGATCAATGTTAATCATGACAACTTTTAAGAAATTTTCAGTCTATAATAACACGCCGTAGCTTGAAAGGTTGATAAAGGTTTGGTTTTGATTATATCCTACAATTATCACTACAATACTACTTCTACTCGNCGTGAAAAATTTGATGTGGGGTGAAACAGTGCTTACTAAGGCACTGGCGCCTAGGCGCCAAACGCAGCGCCTACGCGCCAACATCCAGTAAGATTGGTGCCTAAGCTCTAGAATCCAACGTCTAGACGCCACAGTTATAATACATGAGTAAAACTGCCCCCAACCGTTTTAACCCATTTCTTTCGATTAAAACCCCCCTAATCTCGTCCTTAAAGCTTGGAACTTCATATCTTGGCCTGAGAGAAGCAGCCTTGGAAAGGAATTGAGTGCTTGGTCAAATTTTCTTATATAAATAGAGAGTAAAAGTAATGGTGGTGTGAATGAGAAGAAGTTTGTGCACAAGGACGCTCAACCTTACTTCAATGGCTTCCTAGAACTGAGTTTGGAGTAGATCACCGACAAATTAATGAAAGTTAAAGAGGGGTTAGCAATTTTGCACAACAAGTTGAGCAACATGTATCACCAGTACAAGTATTTGGAGTGACATATGAAACTCAAATTCCCTAAACCATAAACCCTAAACCCTAACCCTAAACCCTAAACCCTAAACCCCAAACCCCAGACCCCAGACCCTAAACCCTAGGATCATAGAGAAAATTGCTGCAGAATTTCCTTGTGCTCCTTTCTACCACTTGTATGATCATAACTTTCTATCGATTGAATAATTGTGTTAGATTTTTATGTTTGCATGTATTGTGTCCACCTTAGTACTGTGTGTGTTTGATATTACTTGATATGGTATGTGCATTAGTATTGGATTGATCTCTTTTATTGCTTTATTGTGTCTATTGTACTGAATTTTGTTTGTTATTATTAAATTTGTGTTAAGTTTGTGAAAAATTTTGTGTTAGAATGCTTGGATAAATTAAGGTTTGGAAGTTATGATTGAGCAAATGGAACTTAGAAGATGTTGGGAAGATAATTGATTAGTGGAATGATGCTAAATTTATGTAATTTTGGTTTGGAGGCCTCAGGTTTGTTGTGTCACATTTTAAAAATCAAATCTTATGAAATTCGGCCCTGGCGCCTAAGCGTCAGACATTTGCATAGCTGGGCGCCAAGGCTCTGAAACTGGCGTCTAGCCACCAAACCGGCTGAACTTGTCGAAATTGCTTAAAATCACAAATTGAACCGGAACATCACCATTTTTTACCTCAAACTGTCTTCTTCTTCCTCCATTTCGTGAAAGTGACTCCTAGGGCTCTCCATAGCTCGTGATTTTCCAAGTTTTAGAGCCTAAAAATACCAGATTTCGTCTTCTCAATTTTAGATCTACATTTTGGCATATAAATTTTATTATTTCACTATTGATTTCTTCCACATTGATCGAAGGCCAAACATTGAATTTTTTTGGAATTTTAGTGAGAAATCCATAGCTGGAAGCTTAATTAGCTTGGAAATTACTTGTAGGAGCCTTTAGAACTAATATATGCAATTTATTTTGATTTTTTTCTAGATTTTTGAAATGGCTCCTAAAACAAAGAGAGGAGAGGGGAAGGAAATTTTTGACAACACGAAGTTTGTGAATCACAAAGCACGAGATAGATAAGATGATTTTCTATTGTCAATGAATTTCATTGCGAAGCAAAGCTTTTCGAGTCCTAGTGAGGCGGTAGAAAATCTGATTGCTGCTCGACATTGGCAGGTTCTCTGTCATTTTACTGTCGCAACAGTTATTTTGATTGTGAGAGAATTTTATGCCAATTTGCTTGAAGCTCCAGAGAATGAGGTATTAGTTTGAGGAAGGGGAGTTGGGCTCACTCCTGAGAGGATCAATGTGTTATATGGCTTACGTCCTTCTTTGGATTGCTACTATTCAGAGTTTGAGCCTTTTAAGTCTAAGCTAGATGAGATTATTGTTTGTCTTACTGATGAGTGTGGAGTTTGGAAGATCAGAAACAAACATAAGGTAAAATTTTCTTCTTCTACATTTAATGCCCCATCGAACGCATGACACTATTTTATTTCTGCTCGACTAATACCTTTAAACCATTTGAGCGAGTTGACTGACACGCCTAAAAATTACATATTTTTATACATACATTTTACACTTATTTTTAATGATATTGCGCTTTAACAAAAGATATTTTACATATTTTTTTTGTTCCAGGTCCAAGAAATAAATTTTTGGAGAAAATGAGACAAAAATGGTGTAATTTGGAGCCAAATCAAGCAAGGAAGAAAATTATGATCCGACGCATTTTGTTGGAGCAAGATTGGAGTTGAAACGAGACAAAATGAAGTGAAACATAGCAAATTGGAGTTGTCCCAACTTTTGAACTGGCACAATAGCACCCAAACTGGCGTTATAGCCCCAGTCACGTCGAGAAATAGGAATCATAGCACTGATTCTAGCACCACAACACCATTAACCATTTCGGACGGCTGCTGCTCGATTTTGGGAGCTTTTAAGCACCATTTGGCACTTGGGAAGGCACCTTTTGGTCATTCAAACTCTTGGAACTTCTTTAGTCTTTCTCCTTGTGATGAGAATTAGTCATATGTAGGATTAGAATGGTTTAATGATTTCTTCTATTCTAAAATTGTGATGGTATTTTCGTCGATTCTTAATTTACTTTGCAAACTGAGCACTTGTAATATTAAAATCTGTTGTAAGACATAAAGACCCGAGTGAGGTATGATTTCACCGAACTAGTGAGTACACACTAACCTTACGAGGAGGGGAACCACAATCTAAGGAGAGTTCAAATAGATAGGGAGATAAGTCTTGATAGATGTAGAATTGGTGTTGTTAGGGTGACATGCTAGATCCTTTACCAATTTGGTCTAAAGTTGGAACTAAGGGTCACTCACAGGTCCTATATAAAGGGTCCAATGGGTAATCTAAAAGTGGTGAGCTAGAATCTACCTAGCACTATGACACAAGCTGGAACTTACTTTAGATTAGTCAATATTTTTTATGCACTCAGAAGAGGGTAAAGAAGCATGTATGCTCCTATTTGTCATAATACAACATTTCAAACCTTCAACATTTGATTCCTACACTGATTATAATCTCATCACAAGGGGAAATGAATTTTAATTATATAAAAAATTTTCAAAATTTAACCAATCTCCTTATATTAGGTTTTTAGTTAATTTAGTTAACTTTAATTTTATAGTAAATTAGTAAATTTAGGAAAGGCAAACTTTTTGAAAATTCCAAACTAAGACCTGATAGTAGTAGACTAGAATTAGCCTAAGGGAATTCTTACCCCGCTTCTCTGTGGAATCAATATTGGGGTCTTTAAAAGAAAAACATATATTACTTGAAATGTATGTATACTTGCGTAGTTTCTCTAGTGTATAAACTATTTTCTAAATTTTATAGCATTTAGAGATTGCACACTAGCCGCTAAATATAAATTGGGTCAAGTTTTTTTCCATCTTTTGGAAACTAAATTATTGCGTAATTGCGGGTCTGATCAACGACTTGTGAGAGATTCATATTGAACTATTGCATTCAGATGATGAAACCCATTGATGTTGGCTCTCTCAACTTCAAGGCCATTTACACCTCCGCTAGAGCTAGTTCTTCTGCATGTTTGGGTTTCCCTTCCCTAATCTTTACTATCTGCAAAGGATCTGGAGTGAAACATGAGACTTAAGAGAAGCAATTAAAGCCACTAAAGCCTATCGGAAAGGCTAATGTGAAAATTTATGGGATATCTCGAGGTACGACTTCTGATATTCCATCTACTTCTACCTCCAGTACTACTGTTCCACCTCTTGATGCTTCAGAAGAACTTAGAGATCGGACATTGGAATTTCAATCATATATGTTTTTAATGTTATGTCAGCTTAAAATAATGAGGATCATAGGAGCCACCTAGAGCAATACATGAAAAAGGAATAGTGATTATGAAGCCAGCTTCAACACTTCCTTAGTTTGTTTTTTATGTTGCAACCATAATGTTGAGTTTACTAGTTATCCTTACTGCCCTCCTTTTGAGCATAAACAAATGATGGATGAAGATGTAGAAGATGATGATAAGGGGGAGGAGGATTAAGAAGTCTTGATTATTTTTTTGTTGTAGTTCTTCATGTATATTTGATTTGTTTTAGTACTCTTTGATGTATGTTGAACACATGTACAATTTCCTATTCTTACTATTTACTCTTGCTCCTGTTTAGTTTATATTGCCTAGAGTAGTGTTTTACTTTGCAATTTCTATGTTATACATGTTAATTTTAGATGTACTACTACTCAACACTTGTTTTTATTGCTTGCACTTGTACTGTTTACATTTTTAGTACCCTGATATAACTAATTTTNTGAGTTTACTAGTTATCCTTACTGCCCTCCTTTTGAGCATAAACAAATGATGGATGAAGATGTAGAAGATGAAGATAAGGAGGAGGAGGAGGATTAAGAAGTCTTGATTATTTTTTTGTTGTAGTTCTTCATGTATATTTGATTTGTTTTAGTACTCTTTGATGTATGTTGAACACATGTACAATTTCCTATTCTTACTATTTACTCTTGCTCCTGTTTAGTTTATATTGCCTAGAGTAGTGTTTTACTTTGCAATTTCTATGTTATACATGTTAATTTTAGATGTACTACTACTCAACACTTGTTTTTACTGCTTGCACTTGTACTGTTTACATTTTTAGTACCCTGTTATAACTAATTTTGTTAAAATTTTCTCTATTCACACTTGTTATATACTTTGATGTCTTACACTATTTAAAATTCAATTTTGGGGGATGGAGAAAAACTTTTTAAAACTAAACTTTATTTGTCCTCGATAAACTATATATTTTTAAAATTATTTTAACATAACCTATTGTATGTGGTGTTAACTTTAGATAATTATATTTTTTACTTTATAAATGTTATAGTAGACTTAAGTAAAAGTTTTTTTGGTAATAAAGTGTAATTCTAAAGTTAAGATATTTAGTATAAAAGTATAAGAATGTGTTTTATTATTCAAAATAGGAAAAATTGTATTTTTGAAACACTAAGGATTTTAGATCTACACTTTAAAAAGAATATGACACTCTATTCATTACTGCACTAATATACATTATTAAGCAAGGAAATGTGAGAAGTTCTTAACTTTGGGAAGAGGATAGTGAAGTTCAAAATCATTAAAGGCTATCCAAATATAGCAATCTTCACATAAAAAGAAAAAAAAAGTAAAGATTGAAAATGATCCTAAGAGAAAAAGAAAAAAAAAATCAAAAGAAAAAGAAGAGCAAAAAGAAAAACATGCAGGGAGAATCATAAGGAGAAGCCTAATAAAAATTGGCTTCGCTTAAGTTATCTTAAAGCTAAGAACTTATTTACACTTCTAAGCTTATTTTTAATTTTAAAAAGTATTAGCCTCTTTACTTGTAGAGTTCTGATGCAATTCTTTTCTTTTAATTCTTCTAAAATTCCTTAGTGTGACAAATTATAGTTATTTTTTAAATAAATAGAAAATCAAAATTCCTAACTTGATTACTGGATATCCTTACATTTTAGTTTTAACTTGAGTTATTGAAAATTTTTCTAAAAGTTTCACTATCACATTTATGAGACAAAACTATAAGATTCCTTAAGTGAAACCCATTACCATAAGGTATTATATTTGGTTTACATAGTAAAAAGGTTACTTGAGGACAAGTAATGTTTAAGTTTGGGGGAATTGACATGCCTTAAAATTACTTATTTTTACATGTGTATTTCATGCTCATTTTTAATGATATTGCGCTTTAATAAAAGATATTTTATGTGTTTTGATTGCAGGTGCAAAGAATGGAGTTTAAGAGCAAAAGAAGTAAAAAGGGAGCAAAAATGGGTCAAATGATGCCAAACAACAAAAAGGTGACATGGCGCGTAGGCGCCAGATAGTTCTAAAAGGCTGGCACCTAGGTGCCACAGTTTGACGCCTAGGTGTCCGAGGCAGTTATCTTTATATTCATTGAATTTGGATGGTTTTCAAAAAGGTGCCTGAAGTGACCCTTGGTTATTTTCAGAGTTTTATATATAGAAAGAATGTCCACACATCCAAGAGGAGAGGAAAGTTGTTTTTGGGTAAGTTAGACCACCATTGGGGTGGGCACCCACCATAGTGAGAGTGTGGTAATTGTGAGTGTTTGTAGAATCTTTTGTAAGTCTTGTGGAGTCAAATTCAGTTAGGAAACTTCTTAGTATTGCTTGGGGAAAAGTTTGAGATAAATATTTGTACTTTTATTTTGTAAACATGGTTTTTAATATATATCTAATATTTGTTTTGTTATCTCCATGAATTATGAGTAATTTTCTTTTATTTCTCCTTGCAATAAGAGCTAATCATGTGTGGGGTTAGAATGTTGTGAAGATTTATTTTATTCCAAAGATTTGTGATGATATTTTCACTGATTCTTCATTTACTTTACAAATTGGTCATTTGTGATTTTAAAATTCACTGCGAAACATAATGACCTGGGAGGGCTATGATTTCACCAACTAGTGAGTATCATACTAAACCTTGGATGGAGGGGACGTCACGTCCAAGGGGGAGTGCAAATATATAGGGAGATAAGTTTTGATGAGCGTAAAATTGATAATTCTAGACTGACGAGCTAGAATCTTTATCAAATTGATATTAGTTCAGAACCTGAGTCTTTAGTTTGTTCTATAGAGAGGGAACAGTGGGTAATCTGGAAGTTAGAGGCTAGAATCTACTCAGCACAACCATACAATCAAGAACTTAACTTTAGATTAGTCAATATTCTTTATGCACTCTGGAGATATTAAAGAATATGTATGCTCTTATTTGTCACAAAACTTCATTTTTATCTTTAAGCATTTGATTCCTACACTGATTATAATCTCTTTTGAAGGGGAAAGATTTTTTCTTATAATAGTACTTCTTTACACATTTATAGTTTAGAAACTTTTCTTTTTCTTTTAGCTTTAAATTAGAAGTAACAAACATTAGTTACACCCTTTTAAAAACAATTCGATATTATTCTCCTACAAATTTAGTTTTCAGCTTAAGTAAAAATATTTCTAAGTTAGCATAGCAATTCCCTTATTCCCTATGGGTTTGATACTAAGGTTTTTAAAGAAAACGCTATATTACTTGAAATAATACATATATTTGTGTGTACCTCTAGTGTGTAATTCATTAATCAATTTATCACATATTTATTTTACACACTATCCTCTGAAAAATAAATTAGGTCAATGTTTTTGCCATCATTCAGAATTTAAATGATTGTGTAATTGCGGGTTAGGTCAGACTAAATCCTTATCGTTGAAAGAGATTGGTGGATGAATTTTTGTGGTGAAAGTAGTGGCATAGAGTTCCCTAGTTTGCTGCCTCTTTCGGTTCACTTACATGGATGATTCAGTACCTCAAAATATGTCAGGTACAATTCTTAAATTGTGGATGACATGGGTGCAAATTGGTCTGTCCAGTGTTGTGCTCTCCTCATTGAGGCATTACCTAGCCTTTGAATCGCAACTTTTGGAGCGACACATTCCTTCAACTTTCCTTCTTTTATTAGTTCCTCTATCAAGTTCCAGAAGTGCCTACACTCCTTCGTTTCATAGTCGTGCTCCCTATGATACTTACAATACTTCCTGCTATCTCGGAGAAAAGCTCTGGTTCTCATCAGTGTTGCTTTCTTAAAAATATCCTTATCTTGGATGACATATACTATCTACGCCATTGATACCCTCAGAGGAGTGTTCTAAGGGACTTCGAGATCATATCATGTTCATTTGTGGTATTAAGCCAACATCTCATGATGCTGGATCAACTGTCGAATATGGGTCTTTGCCCGTCCTCTTTGCTCCCTTGATGATGGGTTGAGTTGTTGCAACTATGACTTTCATAATGTGGGCGGACGAGCGGTCACACTTTCTCTCTTGGTTTCCACCCATTATTTTTGATAGTCACTTATGGTGCCTCTGATCGGAGGGCTCAAGGGCTTTTTTGTATGCTTTTAGATACTTGTTAGTCATCTCTAACAATTTGCCAAGCTTTGAGGCTCCACAAGGTCGATGTCAAAAAGGAACCTTTTAGATTTCGGTCCCTACGTTAGAGCGACCGGGGCTATGTTCTGTTTCAAATCTCTTACCTCAAGTATTTCACTCTAGAAATGTGTAATAAACCAGTGTAAGCTCTCGTTAGGTCCTTGTCTTAATTTTCATAAAGGCTTGACTCTCTTTTTAGGTCTCTCGACACTAGTGCAATGTGTTAGAAAGAACCTTTTGAATTCCACAAAGCAAATTAATACTCCAACCCATTATGCGTTGAAACATCTCAGAGAAGATAATCTCAATGTTGTGAAGAGCAGTTTGCACTTAAATGCATTGGAGATCTTTGATAAACACATCGAGGATTCAAAAGACGCAAAATGATTGTTGGGATCCTAAAGTCTCTTATATGACTCCAAAGATGGTAGTTTAAACTTCTCCGGGGGTTGGAATCCAGAGATCAAAAAACAAAAAGCAATCTCCAGTGTTGGAACAATTCGATTCATTTAAGTTGTTGTCTTTCCACCATCGGGGCGGACCCGATGTTGTTCTGATACATCACATCCTTGACACTCTTCAGCAGATAGTTTGGTCTCCTCTCATTGCACCTCGGTGGTTCTTCTCTATGGGGGTTATGTGGTGCTAGTTGAATGATCCCGACTTTCTATATAGATGTAAAATGTTATGCATGTGATTATATGCTTAATTTCCTTAATAGGTATTCTTAATTTGCAACAAAGTAAAAAACTTGATCCAAAGCAAAAGCTAAATAAGTTTTCTACTATGAAATAAATAAGAAACAATTATAATATTTAAATAACATATACTATGCAAGTATACGTATCGTTATCAAGTAATATATGACTTCTTTATTAAACCCCGAATATCGAACTGCAGGGAGACTAACAATATGCACTTTAGAAAACTAGAAAGTTTAGAAATCTTAGATGAAAAAAATCTACTAAGTAAAATATTCTTACTTAAACTTAATAAGCTATAATAGGGATGAAAATTTGATTCTTTTTGTAATTTTTTGTTCATGAAATTAAAGTAAGCAACTAATTAACTCAATAAAATACTTGCAAGATGA
The DNA here is from genome assembly GCA_002079205.1 of Phalaenopsis hybrid cultivar. Classification (NCBI taxonomy): domain Eukaryota; kingdom Viridiplantae; phylum Streptophyta; class Magnoliopsida; order Asparagales; family Orchidaceae; genus Phalaenopsis; species Phalaenopsis hybrid cultivar. The sequence goes on along the minus strand of JXCR01095669.1, from coordinate 51,603 downwards.
AGACATTATAAGTAAAATATATTTTTCCTTATCATGAATCAGTAATAAGTAGAGAAATTTTGTTGTGAAAGTATTATAAATGTGTNGCGCCATGTTTAGGCACTCAGGCACCGGGCACAAGCACTTAAGTGCTCGGTTTCGGTCCCCATAGCTTCGGTGTGTCCCGGTTTGACCCGGTTTGCTTCGTTTTGGCCCATTTTTATTTCTTTTGCTCAAATCACTCAAAATTCTTTAATTGGATGTACCTACAACAAAAAATACAAGAAAACATACATTTAAAGTGCAATATCATTATATAATATAACATAAAAAATAATACATTTTTAAGCACATCAACAGTGCAGCTAAGGACAGTCATAGTTAGAGTTTTAAATTGAATATTATAATATTTCTCATTGTAGTTGTAGTTGTATTTGTCTTTATTTTATTTTTTCTGATACTCACAAGAATGCGAGCACTTTATGTTATCATTTTGAATTGATTTGTAATGATTTGCGGGTTCTGTTTTATAAATTTCCGTGCGCATACAGTTCTGTTGCAAACAATTTAACTAAACATGGGCATAATTATCAGAAGATTATAATCAACAGTTGTCCCAAACAAACCCTAAATCATCATTTCTTCATATAGTTTTTAAATTTTTGCTCAAGCAATTCTGAATTTTTGCAATTAACAATATCTACCCACCTTAAATACTAAAATCGTTCCATTCAACAGGCGAAGGCTCGCGAAGGTCTCGGTCTGTCTGACGTTTTCATGTTCGGAGACGTACCGCTTTGTTCTCACAGTTCCCTCCCATTTTTTCGAAGTAGTGCCCGCTCGAAATTAGTGTGTTGGACGCTCATCCAAGTGCTATTTCCAGCAGCCCATTCGTTCTACTTCGACGTCTTGTGAGATTAGGGTTTCTTCCTCTACTCTTATATTCGCCGAAGGGACAAGAGCGATTGCTGGTCTCATTTTTTTTAGTGGAATCGGCTGACCGGTGCTCTATGGCGGTTGCTTTCATGTTTTAGAAAGTTATCACCTCGGGTTCTCCTGTTTTTCTTGATGGCCACCTTTGCAAAAACCCCATGAATTGGTCCTCGTTGTTGGACCTGCTATAGACTTTTCTTGGCAAGGCATCGCTTGGATTTCACCAACTCCTTTNATGGCTTCGGTGTGTCCCGGTTTGACCCGGTTTGCTTCGTTTTGGCCCATTTTTATTTCTTTTGCTCAAATCGCTCAAAATTCTTTAATTGGATGCACCTACAACAAAAAATACAAGAAAACATACATTTAAAGTGCAATATCATTATATAATATAGCATAAAAAATAATACATTTTTAGGCACATCAACAGTGCAGCTGAGGACAGTCATAGTTAGAGTTTTAAATTGAATATTATAATATTTCTCATTGTAGTTGTAGTTGTATTTATCTTTATTTTATTTTTTCTGATACTCACAAGAATGTGAGCACTTTATGTTATCATTTTGAATTGATTTGTAATGATTTGCGGGTTCTGTTTTATATATTTCCGTGCGCATACAGTTCTGTTGCAAACAATTTAACTAAACATGGGCATAATTATCAGAAGATTATAATCAACAGTTGTCCCAAACAAACCCTAAATCATCATTTCTTCATATAGTTTTTAAATTTTTGCTCAAGCAATTCTGAATTTTTGCAATTAACAATATCTACCCACCTTAAATACTAAAATCGTTCCATTCAACAGGCGAAGGCTCGCGAAGGTCTCGGTCTGTCTGACGTTTTCATGTTCGGAGACGTACCGCTTTGTTCTCACAGTTCCCTCCCATTTTTTCGAAGTAGTGCCCGCTCGAAATTAGTGTGTTGGACGCTCATCCAAGTGCTATTTCCAGCAGCCCATTCGTTCTACTTCGACGTCTTGTGAGATTAGGGTTTCTTCCTCTACTCTTATATTCGCCGAAGGGACAAGAGCGATTGCTGGTCTCATTTTTTTTAGTGGAATCGGCTGACCGGTGCTCTATGGCGGTTGCTTTCATGTTTTAGAAAGTTATCACCGCGGGTTCTCCTGTTTTTCTTGATGGCCACCTTTGCAAAAACCCCATGAATTGGTCCTCGTTGTTGGACCTGCTATAGACTTTTCTTGGCAAGGCATCGCTTGGATTTCACCAACTCCTTTGTCTCTTTCCACATCGCTGTTCAAATCTTGGTTCGTCAGTTTCAGGTATTCTCTTGACGTCTGTGTGTTTGTGTGTGTGTTGGGGAGTGGGTCTGGTGTTGTCGATGGGGGTGTAAAGTGAAAGCATTTAACGGTTGTTTGATTGTAATTAGAATAAAGTAATTCCTGTGGTGTTAAATATGGTGAACTGTTCGGCAAGATGCCTTTTAAATTTTGTGAAACTTTCGTAAATTATTTGGGATTTTTGATTTAGATGAATACAATATTTTGCTAGAGACTTAACACGTTGCAGGCACATGCTTTTAAACTAGAACTTATATGAAAAATCATTAGAAAAGGACAGTATGTTCGTAAGTTGATCCTGCCAATGCATGACTTACGAAAATGCACATATTCTTCAAGTAATAAAGTGAATTGAGTTCAAGATTGCAAGGATTGATGTAAACCACGCCTTCACTGCGAAGATTTCTCTCAAATTCTTGTCTTACTCCTTTCTTGCCCTTCACTCTCACTGATACCGTTCTAGGGCTCCTAAAAGGCATTTATGAAGGAATTTAGCGGGGAAGTTGTTGATTAGTGAGTGAACGAAATATGAGAGTTTAACAGTGTTTGGATAGGGACAGACATCTTTCGATGGTTATCCCAGCTGAAATCAGGAAAAAAAACTCTGAATAGGGATTTAGCAACAGTCGTCTTGGCTGAAATCAGAGAAGAAAACTTCGAATAGGTGATATTCGGGCTGCAAGGAGGTTCCACCACCACCTATTTCCAAATAATATACATATACATCACTTGCAAGAGAAAGATGATACAATATTTTGAAGAATAAAACACAGAGAAAAGTCTCTCATATTCATAAAAGCAACAAAATTGAAATTCAAAAACCCACCACAATATATACAAAAGTCCCATAAATAGAAAATACATAAATAGAAAGTTGGAAAATATGCAAGAACCAAAGAGAAAAGAAATAAAAGATAAAACTTGCATAAAATAAACTAAATATTAAAAAGCTGCACTCCGGCTCAGGTTCCTGTGTTCGTAGAAACCACAATTTGCAGAGGCCATGTATCGTGAAATGAAATAATCCCGCCCATCACATCTCTAATTTCACTGGATTGCGAATCTTACGGAATGTGCGGTGAATGGAACACTTTCGTGTCATTCTCCCTAGTTAGGAGAGGTTTCTTTCTCTTTTCTGGAAGGGCTTGAATCTCACTGTCAGATGTTCTTTCGTGCAAAACACCTACAAAGATTATCGAAGCTGGAATCCACTGAACCTATCTTGCTATGTGTTTGTGGGTGCGTTGTTATATTGAATTTAAATTTATTACCCTTTAGCCTTCCGGAAATAACTCAAAAGCTTGTCGTATCTGATACCTTGGACGTCTCTCAACAGTGTAAATTAAAAGGCAGACTGTTTGATTGAAAATTCCAAAATTCTCTTTTTTGGGATTACCTTATATATGGTATCGAGTCCTCAAACTCATGGCTCTCTTGGACAATCAACGAAAGTCTCTTTGATGCTTCTCTTAATGCCTATAGAATGGTAATTCGTGGAACTACATTCTCAAACTTCGTATGAACATCCATTACCTTGGACTCACTACCTTCTGGGACAACCAATGATAATCGTGCTGGAGTTTCTCTCTTGGGCTCAGTTTGAATCAGTAGCTTCTCTCTATCATCATTTGCACCTCTGGGTCTTCATCCTCTGCCTCTTCTTTATCTTCTTGATTGGTGAAAGATATCATTCTCCTATTTGGGCAATCTAATGCAATGTGCTCAAACATGTGGAATTTGAAGCACTTTTTGGCTGGGATAAATTTGAGAGTGCTGCCGGGCTCCATCTTTTCTCCATTTTGGATTGACTTATCCTTCGATGGTGTTGGCTTGGGTGCTCAATTATGTTTATTTTTGCTGATTGATCTTGGTGGTAAACTCTACTTATAAGGTGTGTTAGTCAGCTGATGTTGATGTTTCTCCACCTTCAAAATCATGGTCTTGACATTGTGCAGGGTCCAACCTCACCACATTATTAATAGACAACCTTAGTTCTTCAAGATACCTCTCTACTATGTGCTCATCTTGGCCCAACTCACATTTTAGCATAAATTGATCAAAATTAACTATGTAATCTTCCACTGAAATGCCTCTTTGACATAGACTGTGAAGCATTATGAATATTTCTTGTCGGTAATGTTGGACAAGATATTTGAGCTGCATATACCTTATATAAGATCGAATAGTGTCTTACTCTTTTCTTTTCATTGATCAATACGTTTTAGGTTCTCCAATCAAAATGAATCATTTTTTCTGAGCTTGATGGTTGTTAATTTAACTATTGTTTTGAGGAATATCATCATATTAAATAATTTTCTATCTAAAGCCATTTAATAAACTCATTTGGATCTATACGATCGTCAAAATCTGGTAAATACTTCATTACTCTAATATCCTGGCTTTATCTCTGATATTCCATATCGAATCGTCGAGGCAGCAGTTCTTCGTTATTGAAAACTGCTTGGTAGAAGGGATTCATTTTCTCCTCTCAATCTAACGAGTCATTGTTGTGGCTACTGGTGTTCTTATCAGATTGTCTCATCTTAAAAGCGACAAGTTTCTATTGCATTTGGAGGATTTTCTATTGCATATTTTCCATGGTAAGTTTCTAGACATTCTTTGCTAATTTCTCTTAGACGACATTTTGTCCTTTTCTTTCTATCAGATTTTTTATAGATGTAGGATTGCAAATCAAAGGTTGGTAAAAAAATTATGATTTGGTAGTAAGTGTCGGTGAAATTTTTAGTAAAGCCAAGAATTTTGGGTTTTGAAAATTTAAGATTAGGGCTAGGAATTATAATTGGGCATTATGGGAATATTTTTAAAAATTTTAAAAATTTTTAATTTTTGTGTAGGTCCGGAGGCGGACAAGCTTAGAGAGAGTCATCTTAGATGCTTTGGTCACATTAAACACCTATCATCTGATGATCCTATTTAGAAAGTAATATTTTAGATTCAAGTTATGTTAAGAAAGACAGACAAAACTAAAAAGTTTCAGGCATATTGTATAAAAAATGACCTTAATATATTATAATTAAATGAAAATATGACACTCTATAGGATGCAATGGAGAAAAAAGGATTCATTTTGGCTACCCCACTTAGTGGGATAAAGGCTTGTTGTTGTTTTTGTTTTATAGAAAAGACAAATTCCTAAAAATTTAGGGTTTGCCAAGCTCTAATATCAATTGATTTGTGTTTCTTAGATTAAATAAATCAGTATAAGTTAATATGAGACTTTATTTTATTCAAAAATGTCATTACAGGAGATCTTGAACATTTAATAACATGAATAAAATGATATCATATTACATTTTGTCTTAGTTGTTTCATTTATTATATATTACACATTATAAAAGCATCATCTAAAATGTACCATTACTATATTTTAATATCAATAAATTCTTTTAAAATTTTTTCATACGGGTAGTTTAGCATCAATACTCTCTACAACGTTATACTCAATTCCATAAATCAAGATACATGGGCAAATGCTTTTATAATTCTATCTATTTTTTCCTCTAAAGTCATTCAATATTTTATCATATTAAGTAATACATAAAAAAGACAAATATGATAAGAAATCCCTACCATTCGCTTTAATATAATAATTATATTTAGGAGTGAAGTTAATCATAAATAGTTTGTATCAAAACTTGACNCTTTTATAATTCTATCTATTTTTTCCTCTAAAGTCATTCAATATTTTATCATATTAAGTAATACATAAAAAAAGACAAATATGATAAGAAATCCCTACCATTCGCTTTAATATAATAATTATATTTAGGAGTGAAGTTAATCATAAATAGTTTGTATCAAAACTTGACTGAATTAATATAAAAAATAATTATTCATTTGATTTAGAGGAAAATATTATTATCACTATAATTTATAAATAAGGGTACCCACTTCAACTATTGAAGACTTGGGACTCGTTTGAGGGAGCGTAATCGTTCATAAAAATCTTTTAAAAGCCGTGTGAGGATAAGTGCTATAAAAAGCTGTGCTGCTGCACCGAACATTTTGTTTGAGAAAGAAAAGTTTTATCTCGCCTTATTATTAAAAAAGTCTGTAAGAACCATGTCTTTTGGCGACAATGATTCGAACCAAATGGTGGAAGAAATGATAGAGGGTTTCGCATTTTAAATTTTTTGAATGTAAACTTTGCGGTGGAAGAAATGGTCGAAGTGTTTCACATCTAGATGACATGTTCCTGTTTTCTCTTATGTCACACCGCGACGGAGAGAAAAATCCTCTCAAATGTAGCCTTGATTTTTCGCTTTAATCCTAGCACAACTTGCACTAATTTGATGCTTACATTTCATTATATATATATATATATATAATGAATTGAAGGTTAATATATTAACTAGAAAGAAAAATACAGATACAATGTGTTGAAGGGCCCAAACATGACTCCCCGCCCACACCAAAATCAGAAGGGGTTCCAAAACTAGAAAATACTGAAAAGTACATTAGAGACATAAAGAAAAAGCCTAAAGATGCTGAAATACATAATATCAGGTGGCTAAAGAGCAACCCAATTTGGTTTTGCCTCTGCCTTTAGTTCTAGGAAAGAAGCAAGCTAATGAGTTGGTAAGATGATTGCCATTGCCAGTAGTAACAAATGTGTCATCCAATATGTTCCCGAGCTGGAGTCGACCTCCATTCTTCTTCTTCCTCTTGGAATAGATTTGCCATTTCTCTTTCGAAGGTTGACTCATCTGATCTTGGTCTGATGTGTTTTGAAGATGTGCAGATTGTTGAACATTAGAAGCAACTACATGTTGTACCGGATGCTCTGTTTTTTGATCAAAGGAGCACTCTCGTGTGTCTTGGCATGTCAGTGAGTCTTCTTCAATAACAGTGGGTAGTATGAGCACAACTGGGTCTGTAGTTGTAGTATGTTGTTCGTCCTCAGGAACTGCGGTGTTGGGAAGAGGATCAGGTTGCATATTCTTAACAGGGATAATAGGTGACTGTTCTTTAGTGATATTTGGCCTTAGATGAGGATGCAAATAATAACAAATAGTAGAACTGTGACCAAACATACTATAATGAGAGCAATAAGGATGATGTGGTTACATTTCAACATTTTGCCAATACCCGTTGTGAATAGTGCCGCACACACACACACACATACACACATATTTAATCACATCATTCAGTATTATCTTTCACCTTGTTCTTTCATATTTTACTTAAATTACAACTTTAATAATTTCATTATTTATTTTCATACACCTCAAATTTTAGATTTTATAATGCCTTAATAATCTCTCAAGTTTTAATTAACAAAATTATTGTAACTTTATTATGTTTTCAATTTATATTCAAAAATATCAATTTACCTTTTCAAACCATTTTTAAATTATTATATTTTCTAAAATTTCTTAAGTTCTTTGTATCGTATCTCAAATTTACTTTCATTCTTTTATTTTTTATAAGTGTTGCTTCATAGGAAGTCTTCAAGTTCTTGCGTGAGACTAACATCATCAAAGTTCAAGTTCTCTCTGAGTGGAAAACAGTTCCGAATGTGAAGTTGGTGGAATAAAAAATTGTGTATATTCTTCCATGACACTGATCGTTAGATCCTTTGTTGTATTTGAAGAATATCAAAAAGAAGAGAACAAGGGGTGTCAATTCGGATCAGCAGGTTGGGTTTAGGTCCGACTCAAAAATGAACCGACCTGAATAGTGTCAACTTGAACCTGACCTGAAATGGTCGAAAACTATGACCCGAACCTGACCCAAAATTTTATGCCTATTCAGGTCATGTTTGGGTTTTCGGGTTCAACCCGAACATGACCTAAATAATAAACGGGTCAAATTCTCTAACCCGAAACCGACTTGAAAAATACGCGTCAACCATTACCTAGATTTTTCGAGTCGAGTTCGAGTTGTGTTGGCATGTCAAGTCTATTTTTGACAATCTAGAGAGAACATGAAGAAGGCTAGTAGCTTTTCATTAAAACCCTCATTTACTTTTTGTTACAATAAATAAACATATAAAACATTGGTGAGATTTTAGTTGGTTAAAAGAGGAATGGTTAGGATTAATTAGTTGTAGTTGGATGGTTCTGATTTTTCTTGCGTGGAGTAGATGAGCGTGTGGAGTAGGCACTTGCTGTAGGTGTTGTTAGATCCCCCGTCAAGTTGAGGGTTTCAGAGAACAATGTCATCTTGGAGTTGATGTGTTGAAATTTGGAGTTGGAAAGTGACTGAAGATATCGACGAGCTGATCTTGAGTTGTTATATGAACGATGAGGTGCTGTTGCATGATGCATTCTTGGATGAAGTGACAATCAACATCAATGTGTGTGGTGTGAGCGTGGAAGACTGGGT